>OX352773.1:127102874-127318915 GCA_947095535.1 Poecilobothrus nobilitatus
TATTATTATTATTATTATTATTATTATTATTATTATTATTATTATTATTATTATTATTATTATTATTATTATTATTATTATTATTATTATTATTATTATTATTATTATTATTATTATTATTATTATTATTATTATTATTATTATTATTATTATTATTATTATTATTATTATTATTATTATTATTATTATTATTATTATTATTATTATTATTATTATTATTATTATTATTATTATTATTATTATTATTATTATTATTATTATTATTATTATTATTATTATTATTATTATTATTATTATTATTATTATTATTATTATTATTATTATTATTATTATTATTATTATTATTATTATTATTATTATTATTATTATTATTATTATTATTATTATTATTATTATTATTATTATTATTATTATTATTATTATTATTATTATTATTATTATTATTATTATTATTATTATTATTATTATTATTATTATTATTATTATTATTATTATTATTATTATTATTATTATTATTATTATTATTATTATTATTATTGTTATTATTATTATTATCATTATTATTATTATTATTATTATTATTATTATTATTATTATTATTATTATTATTATTATTTTTGTTTTTATTATTATTATTATTATCATTATTATTATTATTATTATTATTATTATTATTATTATTATTATTATTATTATTATTATTATTATTATTATTATTATTATCATTATTATTATTATTATTATTATTATTATTATTTTTTCGCATTACTAATATATTTGCTTTTGTGTTGATATTTTTGTTAAATTATTACTATTTTTTATCAAGAAAAAGCTTGTTGCAATTATCTTTACATACATAATATTATGGATACCACTGCCATTCGTGAGGAAAAATTTAGTAAATCCAATATGCTAGTGGTTAAATTATTGAAGGAAAACGTAAACATAATGTCAATATATAGATCTCCGGAAACTAGTATTCCTAAATTTATAGAAAGAATTAATGAATGGACTAGTAGGTTTAATAATACCTTAATTCTTGGTGATTTAAATATTAATTTATTGAACCAAAATAACCGCGATGTTAAAACCTACACTAATAATTTGCTTAGTAATGGATATCTTATTTATAACAAAATATCTGAGCGATTCGCTATCCGTAAAGGAAAAACTTCGAACATGATAATAGATCATTTTATCACAGATTCAGTGAGGTATAGTTATTTTTTCCATATACTAAATACAACTTTGTCTGATCATGAAATGTTTCTGATTAACCTTGACTGCAAGCTTAGTAAAAACTCACAAATTAAATTCAAAACAGTGTTAAATTATGAAAAAATATCTGACAATATAATATAGTCTAACTTAGAATCTTATTCAAACTTTGACGATATCATATCAAACTTAGGTTTAGTTATTAGGGAAAATACAAGAAAGATCCCAATAGTTTGTAAATCTGGCTTTCGTTTCCTCAATGTTTCCCCAATCTTTAAAAATAGGAATAGTAACTCCAATATTTAAAAGTGGGAGAACCGATAATTGCTCTAATTATCGTCTTATTTCGATCTTACCAGCTTTTTCCAAAATATTCGATATCATTATAAGAAACAGACCACACAATTTTCTATATATTAATCCAATTTTAGCTAAAGAATATAGCTATTCGAATACCACTGCTACATGTCTAAGGTTAACTGACTTTATTTCTAAAGGCATAGATAACCAAAAAAATGTAGCTTGTATTTTTTTGGATATTCAGAAAGCGTTTGACGGTTTCCACCACGACCTGTTGCTGTTGAAATTGTCTAAACTAAATCTAAATCAAAATTAATTAACTTTCTTTAAAAGCTACTTATCACACAGACATCATCTAGGCCGTATAAATACAGCTGTAAGTAGTCCGAAATGTATTAAAAACAGAGAACCGCAGGGATCCATCTTGGGCCTAGATTTCTTTAAGATTTATATCAACGATATGGCACAAATAAATTTAAGGGGCTCTCTTCAGCTCTATGCAGACGACGCTGTTCTGAAATACGCTGAACAAACTGAAGATGACATAATACATTCAATCAAAGATCTAGAAAGAATAGAGGAATTCTTGGTAAATTATCGGCTATTACTAAACTTTCAAAAAACCAATAAATATAGTAATATTCTTTGATAATAAAAAGTATAACAAAACTACCATTTCCTACGGCAGCCATACTATTGATTCTGTAAAATCTTTCAACTACTTGGGGTTGATCATAGATAATAAGTTGAAATGGTTCGAGATATTGATCATGTAGCTAGGAGAATTAGCCCTTACATTTTCATCCTCAAACGGCTTCGTAACTGTTTATCCAAATCCACTTTATTTTCCATTCATTCTTCTTATATTTTATCTAATATAATTTACCTAAATCCAATCTGGAGCAATACCTCAGCTTTTATGCTCAGTAAATTAGATATTCTTTTAAAAAAATTGATTAAAGTTATACACAAATATCTATTACTGTTTCCCACTAGCATGTTATATTCCCAAAAATACTTAAGTTTCTCTACTACTTGCGAGCGTGAAATATACATCCTATCATATAAGATTACTATTAACTTAATTAAACACAATTTCATTTTGAATAGGATGATAGATATTCATACTCATAATACGAGGAATAAGACAAATTTCTACCCATCTCTCTTTAAATCTAGCAGCCAAAAAAATAATTGTTTATACATTAGCTTGAAAAAATTTAATGAATTGCCTAGTTATTTGAAAGAGGTCGATATTTTTAAATTAAAAAAATTAATTTTAGAATTTATACTTTCTAAAACCGAAAATAGAACTTGAAGTCTATCTTAAAATACACAATATATTAATACATCGATAATAAGTGAAAATTATGAGCTTAAATTAATAAAATGAAAAAAAAATAAAAAATAAATATTTGTGAAAGATATAAACATTACACGTAATTATATAAATAATAATTGATTATACGTAGATATTATAGTTAATAACTTCAATTTTTATAACTAACAAATTTTTGGTGGAATGTTTAGGTAGAAGGAGAAAACAATATTCTTTTATTATTTCTGTTTGAATTTAATTTATTAAAATTAATTAATTTATTGTTTATATTCTTATACTTTACTATAATAGTTTATGCATATTTAAATTTTAAGCAAATTTGAATGAATTAATAATAAAGAAAAAATAAGAAAAAAAAATTGTATATGATCTATTAAATAAAGAAAAAAAAAAATACAGTTATGTAAAAAAATAGGTGGAAGAAGATCAAGACTAGATCTAGATCTTTCTAAAAAAACATCTTGTAATGATAAGTTTAAATTTTGAATGAAAGGAATAGCGTTATTTAAGGTTTGGAAATTCACGTTTCCATGTCCTGTTTGTGTGTGACGGTAGACGTTTTGTAATTTGTGTGCAAAAAAATTGCAAATATCATCAGAGCAGGATGAGCCTTTACCATCTAAGGAAATAGAGAGCTTCGATCATCTGATGATTTAATAATTTTATATAATTTATTTCTACGATTACGTAGAGATCTGAACTCACTATCTAGCCAAGGTTCCATTAATTTATCTTTTTTTAGTATCCTTGGCGTGTAATTATCAATTATAGATGATAAAATTGTATGAAAATCCAGAACTACTAAATCTAAATCTCGCTGCATTAACAGCTCGTACTAGTTTATATTAGATAAGGCATTGTTACCTTCGTAATTAGCGTTACGGAAGTCATATACAATTTCATTATTGTAGGACTTCGAAAATTGTTGGTTAGTTTGAGCTACTTCTATTGATATTGCATTATGATGGAGTGAGTTGGTAAAAAGATTCTCTGTATCATTGACAGCATGCATCACAACATCATCATAAGCATTTGAAAAAGCTAGGTCTAACCATCTACCATATTACTATTAGGATGATGAATTACTTGTTGTATATCATTTCTATAAAATGTACTTATAATACTAAACTCAATTTCATCTAAAAAGTTAACTGGTAGTAGTTTATTATCAAGTTCATCAATCTCAAAAAATAATGATGATATTTATTATTTTATTATTATTATTATTATTACTATTATTATTATTATTATTATTATTATTACTATTATTATTATTACTATTATTATTATTATTATTATTATTATTATTATTATTATTATTATTATTATTATTATTATTGTTATTATTATTATTATTATTGTTATTATTATTATTATTATTACTATTATTATTATTACTATTATTATTATTATTGTTATTATTATTATTATGATTATTATTATTATTATTGTTATTATTATTATTACTATTATTATTATTATTACTATTATTATTGTTATTATTATTATTATTATGATTATTATTATTGTTATTATTATTATTATTATTATTATTTTATGATTATTATTATTATTATTGTTTTATGATTATTATTATTATTATTATTATTATTATCATTATTATTATAATGATATTATTGCAAGCACCCGGTATTATTTTATGTGAATAAATAAAGTTATCATAATTTTAGGTGGTAGATGATTTTGATTATTTGCTTCTGGTGAAGTGGAAGAATGATTTTTGGCATTGTCTACAGATTTGTTTTTCTTTGAAATTACGTGTTTGAAAGAGGCTTGTGTAAGTGTTGGATAGGTTTGTGTTGAAATGGAAGAATCCTTGTTAAACTTATAATTGTAAGGATTAGGATATTTTTTCGCATTACTAATATTCTTGCATTTATTTTTTAATTTAGGTTTACTAGAGTTCTTACAGTTGTAAATTAAACTGTTATTTTTATTTTTGTTTAAGTTAACATACCTGTTTTTTCAGCGACTTAAAGTGATGTTATTACCAATGAAGAAAGTGTCATTATTGTGCGCAAAGAAAAGTCAATCATACTTAAGTGAAATAGATATCTTGAAACACTCGTATTTGTATTTTCTTCTTTTTACTAGTTGTTTCGAAACTATTTTTTCTGCACTTATGATGGGAATTCTAAAGTTGTCAAAAAAGATTTTTTCTATACGCTGCTGTGTACTTCCAAATGGTACTCATTTTAACATGTAAACCACACTTTCATTATCTGTAGTTCCACCGCTTAATTTGCTATTTTTGGTATATTTGCGGTTGTTAATTTCAGAAGTGGACGTTTCATCATTTTGTATTAAAACGACGGCTCTTGGCTCGTCATGTATATATGAGTAATGGACTGGAAGCGTTTCGGCTGGGGTTAAAGCTGAGGTCTGACTAATTTTATTTTCTATGGAAACAAACGTATCTTCCCATTTGCTGTACATGTTATCAATTTTGTTAATTCAATTACGAAGTTCGGTTGACACAGAAACCAGGGTGTCCTGTAATGGTATAACCAAACTAGGTACATAAAACTCCGCAAAATTAGCTGGCATATAAACTTTATAAAGATCTTGCACTTTACTTGTTAAGTTATTTTGGTTTTTTTGTATAATCTCCAGCGAATTATTTGCGTCCGACATTACGTTTAAAAATTTGTTACTTAATTCATCCAATTTATGAATTAAAGTTTTTAAAATCTAGGGACTGCTAAAACTTATACATATTTTATTTGAGAGGTTGTCTATGTTCTTTGAGATCTCTAATAAATTTTCATTATTGAGTTGAATCACTCCATGTAATTTAAGTGCCATGTGCCATTATCATACATGGTCCTAAGAAGAACGTGAGTATTTTGGCAGTCGGTGCACACGAAAAAATCATTGAGCGATTGATGGAATTGTATTCTAGATGCTCCGATACCTGCTTCATGGAGTTTCCTGTTGCAAAATCCTTTGCATATTAGTCTCTTTGAAGAGTTATCCATCGCTGTACAGTTAACCATGTCACATTTAAAATTCATATTTGTTGCAGTTTTTGTTATTATTATTTTTATTTTTTTTTACTTTTTTCTTTAAATCGGAAAATAAAAGTAATGCTGAGAACACGATTATTTTAATTATTTTACCGTAATTTAAAACCAGTTCTGATAACCGAAATAAAAATTTTTATTTTTTTTTTGAATTGTGAACAAAGAAAAAAAGAAAAAAGCGAATTGATTAATTTCAAAGTGACTAATTATGAGTTTAAATTAATTAATTAATTACTTGAACTAAGTAACTAAAACCAAACACGTCTGTACTGATTAACGGTTGCAATAATAAAAAAAAGAAATGGAATAGTAGAAATTCTACTCGTCTCTAGCTTGTATGTCAACTAAACTATGCTATAAAGTAGAAAGCATCAAGTATTATTAAGGTTTTCGTAATAAAAGGTTATGATTTGAAAGGTTTGATTTTTTATTTTATGTTAAATATTATTTTATGTAAGACGTTTATTTATTTTGAACTTTAACCAAAAAATTACAAAAAATAATGTAGACACATTCTTATTCAATGTACTTGTTATTCAACCTACGTCTGATACTGTATATACGGATAAATGTATTTTATTTGTTTGTAAGAAAGAATACAATTCAAGGTAATTTACATAAAAACAATTTTTGATTACCACATTCTGTATACATAGATATAATTTACAAAAATGTACACAAATAATACAAGAAATGTTCAAATGCTATGTATGTATATAAATTGTGTTAATCGATAAAATTGTGGAACAACAATTAACAATCATACATGCATTTACTATTTATTTATTTTTTTGTACACAATCAGCAAATTTGAATTAAAAATGTATGTATTAAAAAATATTTGTTTCGTTTTGGTGAACATTGGAATTAACAACAATTACGTCATAATCACTTACTTTTACATATTGGCTTCAACGATAAAGCTTTATCATAGTTTTTATTATTCCACATTCAATTTATATTCTAAAACAGTTTCACCAACAATAAGAAAACATAAAAATATAAACAAAAATATAATACAAATACATAAAGACATTCAATCTTATTGAGATTGAGGGTTATTTTCTAACAATAATTGAGATTATTAGGTTTCGTAGATTACATAATATATTAAGACTTACATAATTGAATAATTTAAAATTTTAATCTAAGTTAAAATCTAAAATTTTATTTTAGATAACATTAATGATTTTGCATTTTATCATAATTAATAAAGCGGTATTACTTAATTAAGAACTCTATTCGTCACGCCAGATAATTATAATTTTTTTAACTATTTTAACTCACTCTCTTTAATAATAAACTATATTTTTAAAATATCTATTTAAAAAGCTAATTTTTTAATTTCTGTAATTTCAAAAATGTCCACCTTTTTTTACGAGGTTCTTGGAAGTTTTCAAAGTCAAAACGAAAAACACTATTTTACAAGAAAAAAAACAACAATTTATTTCATAGGATGATGAGCTTCAACATATTAATTTACATCAATATAAAAGTTTTAACTTAAAACGAATTTAAATTATTATCTAGACCGTACAACGAAAAAGCTAAAGTTTTTAGCTGACTTTCTAAGAAAAGCAAAGTAAAGCATTTTTTAAAAGGATATTTCGAAATTATCTTTTATAATTTTTTTATAAGTGATTTATAGAGTAGATCGACTTATTTTTCATTTAATTGACGAGGAATTTTAATATTTTTAGAAATTTGTGTAATGCGAAAACTTTGACGTTCTTCCCTAATCCAATCAAATCGAAATACAGTTAATTTTTTTCCACCTATTCAGTACAAATATTTCTCATCTGGCAATTCCAAAAGAAAATAAATACTGATCTATTATGCATAAACTAATATAAATGATTTAATAATATCATTAATTAACCATCTCGATTTATAAAATTTAAATATACTAAATCAATCTTATATTTTTGCATAGACAATATAATTACAATTTCTAAAATTTAAATACATAAATACACGAAGTAATGGTCTCTATGTAAATTCCAATTCAAAAATTCCTCTAAATTTTATTTATAAATACAATTAATATTTTTTGTTATATACATATGTGCACTATGTACTAAAGAGTTGTGATTTTGAAAAATTATGTAGATGAATTGGTTCAATTTTTGAATAATTTAAGAATTAAAGGCTTCACATTCTTCAGGACAAACTTTTAATTTTATAACACTGCTAGATTAAAAATTTGACCGAAAAAGATATTTGAAAAATAATTATAATTAGAAAAATATTGTTTTTGTTTTATAAAAAAATACCTATGTACCTATTATATAAATATTATATAAATACTATTTTTCAATAAAGAAAATTGTAAAAGAAAATTGAAATAATCTAAAATATATTTGCCTTCACTATAATTTTCTAGACTTCTAGACTTCTATAATAAATTATTAATATTTTCACAAAAAGATATAATGAGAAAAAAAAAACCATTGGTAAAGCAATCAATAAAATATTGGATTGACACACAAAGTTAATAAATTATTAATTTAATATAAAATGTAATATCAAATGTATGTAATATAAAATTGAAGTTCCATTGTATGTAAACTTGTATTTAAATACTAGTCAGAAATCTTCAATTAAAACCAAATTATACTTTTGAATAAATGAAACAACTGTTTTAACATTTCTCAATAATTTATATGTATTTTATTGTAAAATATTAATTATCAATTTCGCAAAATTCCTCTTTATTTACAGACATATGTACATATTATGAAAAAGAAATTATATCACAATTTTGTTTTAAGACACCGATATATCTAAAAGTATTTATATTATTTTGACTCATTTTTTTAAGTTTAGTTTTATTTTTAATTGTTAAGTAAAAATATCAACATTTTTTTAATTAAAAATTTCAAAATTTCATGCACAAAAACAAAAGTATTAAACTTTCATTAATATATTTTCCGATCTAACCGCCTTTCCTCTACTATACCAATGTTATCAAAGTTTTACTAGATTTTACCAATATTTTTTTGATATATTAAACTAAGGGAGAAAAATACCAACCTTCGCCATAAAGTTAAAATAAAAACAAAAAGCGTCGTATTATCACCCGAACGTATTAGTCAATTAAGTAACAAGCGATCGATCTGACGAAAGTTTTTATACTATTATTTTAAATACCAAGTACAATCAATGTATTGTATTGTATACTTTAAATTAAAAATATAAACTAAAAATACTTTAAATATATTAAATAAATATTCTTTTTCTTTAAAAATATGCTGTATACATTAATACATTCATACAAGACAACCGTTATAAATTTTGGTTACCATTGCAAATTTTAGCTATACTTGTATACACTATACCAAAGACTTATGTATACACAGGTGTTATTCAAGTAGTTAAAACGGCTATTTTAATAGTAACGTAATAATGGAAAAAAGAAACATTTAGTTATGAATATTTTTTGCTCTTTAATACAGGTCATACATACAAATTCATTTTAAAAATGGAAGGAAGTGGTGGAAGTTAAAAAATTAAAAAAAAGGCAACATGCCGTTGATAACATGCTAAATGCTAATTGAATATAATATGTCATATCAAAAAAGAAGCAAAAAATAGCAATAAAACAGATAAGAAGACATAACTATTAATAGTAAAAATATATTTTGAAACGAAATTAAACAAAAAAAAAGAATTTAATACTTCAGGAAATGCACAAGTTTTAAATTTAAATGCGTGGTTTTATGAAAAATCTCGAAACTATTATCCACTGAACTTTCTTTAATATACCAAATTAAATAAGTAATAATTTTTCGCAGTCCGTCACAAAATTTGACAGAAAGCCATGGTTTCCACACAAATGTGTATAAATTTTGAAAATGAAACGGCTTTAAGTTAATATATATATTGTTTATTTGGTTTCATTTTCAGCTTGAAATTTTTCAGTAATTTAACTGATAAACCTGCCTAAACAAAGGTACATGAAACGTATTCTAAGAAAATGAAAATAAAATGAATAATGTTGCCGCTAAATGATATATTACAGGGATTTGGCTTACATTGAGAACTTATTCATTATATCTAAATTTTCAATATAATTTTCCTAGTACATAATGTTTTTTGTTGTTCCAACATATGCCCGTTGTGAAAAAAGCTAATATAAAAATGTACAAAATCTGGGGACTTAAAATTAAAAACAGTATGCTCGATTAGGAAGCCTCAACACAACCAAGTTTATTAAAATTACAATGTTAAATTTTTCCGCGATTCCTATACTTTTCTCATCTTACGTAGGTTGAATAAATGTAAAATTTACATCGTTTTTGTTTTAAGTAATTTAATGAAGACCAAAAAATTTTGGGTTTAATTTGACCGCGATATATAAGAGTAATAATGTAACATGCGAAGGAAAATACAATGAAATGTATAACGTATCAAGATTCAATATATACAAATAAACATTTAACGTTTTATTTCGATTATTTTTTTTTAAACTGTTGCTTTAATATCTTCTCGAAATCAGCTTGAATGTTTGAAAACTTTATTATTTAATATTTTTGTTTATGTCCTAGTTTTATTTAGAATGTGTATTTTTATATCCGAAGAATGAATGTTCAAGGGTATAGTAAATTTTCCATTATGTTTATGACATTTTAATGGAGTTGAGCTAGAAATAGACTCAAGTGCATCGATCGTATCAGAATCGAATTCTGAGTCGATTAAGCCATGTACGTCTGTCCACATGAAAATTCAAAGAATAAAAGAACAAGAATTCTGAAGTTTTGCCATTTAAATGCATTAAATTCAACAGGCGGGTTTGAGTAGCTGCCACACAACTTTATTTATAAGGAAATAACTCAGTGTCTATTGACGCTACGTATCTGCAATTTTGTGAAAAGGTGTCAAGTTGCATGCCAATAACTTCAGTAAAATTTGGTTGTGCAGTTGCAACAAGTTTGGGTACCTGCCATACAAAAAATCTTTATACTCGTACGATAAGTTCCGGGTATAATAAAATTACTCCTCCTCGAAATAAGCAAGCTAGATATACCTTCTGAGTCGATTAAGCTGTGTCCGTCCGCCCGTTTGTCTCTCCGTCTTTCCGTCCGCATGCTCAAAAACTAAGAAAGCTGGATTATTGAAATTAACACGAAATATTTTTGGATCAATTTGTAGGTTCCCTATTTTTTTTGGTTGAGATCAGATCAAAACTTCGGGTAGCTTTCGAACAACTAACTTTTTGATCTTCACATTTTTTATACAAATTTTTAAAAGTTCTACATTGTTTGAAGTAGACCCATGATATTTTAATTACCGATAGATATCCTAAAAAAATTTAATTTAATGGAATACCTTTATGGAAGAATAGCCCCCAAAATTCGAAAAAGTAGAACTATTTTAATTGTTATGACACAAGTTCCATAAGGTATACTTTCAATCTGACGATAGTTCCATAAAGCATATTTTGAAAACGATAACTACAGCTATAAGCTTTGCAAATATGTATATTATAAATATATACTTGTGCCATATTGTGTCTTAATTTACAGTTATGCGAAACTGAATTATTGAAAAATTGGTTAACCCTATCTTCTAAACGGCTTAAGTTAGAAACTTGAAATTTTGACAGAAGTTAGATCTTTGAAAATAAGTGTGAGTCATTTCGGAATATTTTTCTTGATCATCCCCCGTTTAGGAGCTGTAAGGAGTCAAAAATGGAAAACTACCTATTTTTAAACACCTGTAACTTAAACACCTGTTAACATTCTGTTGAAGTATATAATACATAAAAATTAAAGCTTCAACATTATAGTTTTAGTTCTATTAGCAACTTTTCTTATTATAGGGATTTCCTTAAAATTGACGAAAGTGTGACTTAATTTTTCTCAATTTTTCTAACACATTTTTATAACAATTTTTTTCAATTTTTTTTTACTCGATAATTTGAAATTGTTGAGGATTAGGTGCAGTACAAAAAAATTAAAAAAAAAAAATTTGAACTGTTGCTTGACGAATTTAATTTTATATGATATTGATATACATAGTTAAGTATATAATATATTACGTTTATTTACATATTGTATAATATGCCACTGATGAATCAATGATATATGTATAATAAGACTACATATAGATATATTATATGTATTGCGGCGTATTTATTCATATTTTATTGTAGTTATAAGAAATTATCCTATGAATGACATATTTTTAAAGAAATATTATAATGTATTGCGATGTATAATAATATATGTATATGAATACAAATGCATATTAATAATATTTATTATATTTTATTATATTAATTATATTTGCTATTTTGTAGTAAGTTTAGTATAAATTAATATATGTATGTACCCTTGTCGCTTAGTAATAAATGGTAATAGCATATTTGGAAAAGTTTTGGATTGATAATTTTTAGGTGGAAGGTTAGAATCTGTTTTTGAAGAATGTTTAAACATATTATTTGAATATACGTAAAAACCATAGTCCTAGCTATTATAAAATTCACCTAAATTTTAAAATACCGAAAAATTAAAAAAATAATATTATAAGCAGAGTGACAGACTACAGACTACATACTAACGGGTTCGTACGGGTATCTAAGAATTGACATAGGCAACTGTATTCTTCCTCGTTTTAAATGAAAATAACTCAGTTATCTCAGTTATAAGGTATCTGAAATTTTCTGAAAAGATGTAAAGTCGTATGACAAGAACTTCATTTGGTTGGTCAGCAGCAGCTTTTGGTGATGCCATAGAACTTCTTTTTTCATGTACGCGTAATTTATTTAGTCGCAATAACTTCTATGAATTTTGGTTGCTCTAGTAGTCTAATCCAACAGATTCAGGCATCTTGCACATCTTGGAACTTAATGAAGTTAGGTATCTGAAATCTTATAAAAGATGATCAAGTTTTATGGCAGTAAAATTCTGTAAAATATGATTAGTTTGGAGCAAGTACTTCGAGTAGCTTAGTTAATTAAAATTTTGTAAAAGTTTATTAAGTTTTATGGAAACAACATATGTATATTATTATGTTCATATGGGTATCCCCGAGTTGAAACAGCCTACTCTAGCGCACTCTTCTTCGTTTTACTTAGTATTTAATTTTAATTACTTCAAATATTTATAATTTATTTTACATTTGACGATATTCAAATACTAGGTAAAAAGGTGTAAATAAAAAAAAAATTATGAACATTTTTGTACGAGAATAAACCTAATATGTACATCGTATCGTAATAAAAAGTGCAGGATATAAAACTTAAATGAATCTCCACTGCTTTATTTATTATTTTTTGCGTTTTATTTGTAAAACTACCAAAAAAGAATAAAAATTCAATAATAATAAGCTAATAACATATAATAATATTCCTCATAATAACCGAAAATTAATCACAACAACAGATTCTTTTTCTATTATATTTATTGTTTATATGGATGCATATATAATTTTAACATAAAATAATTTTTATACACCTATTGTATATATATTATATACATAAATATTTAAAACAATTTTATAAATTTTCATTTTATCACTATTTACTAGGTCATGAATATGGGAATAAACCATGTTCCCGAAATATCGGCAAAAAATCAAAGATATACAACTGTTTTTAATTATTTATTATTTAAAATAAAAAGCTGCATTTCCAGAAAAAAAGAAACTTTTTAATATAAAAGTAAACATTATAAAATTTTATTTTATTTTTGATTGTTTGTGTTTCTCTTTTTTTCGGCACTTCAAAAATTTACATATAATATTTATATTGTACACAAATTTGTTATTGTTTTTACATTGAATGTTCTAAAGAAAAAAGAAAAGGAGAAAATAGAAACAAAATCAATTTTGGTTATACAAAAACCGAAGCAAGAAAAAGAGTGCAAATTCCAAAGAATTGAATAATATGTATGTATACATTATACATACCTATTTGATATTACTTTATTAAGAGTATGAATACAAAATTGGAATAGAGCGACGAGTGAAGCGCATAAAAGCACATTTGTTTTTAGAAGGAGGTTATTATTACAACATTAAATATAAAAACGACTAAGATCATCTTGTAAAGCTAAAACGTCATCAAAAGAAGTAATTTTTTTATAAATTTTCATATCATCAGCGTAGATTTTAATTTCGCTGTTTAATATAGTTGATATAAGGCCGTTGATAGAAATTATAAATAAAAGGGGACCAAGATGACTGCCTTGAGGTACACCAGTTGTAGCTTTAAATTTAGAAGAAATTACAGATCTAAATGAAATAGAGTAACTCCGATTGGAGAGATAAAAGTAAATCCAATTTACGAAATAAGTAGGAAAACTTAGTTTATTCTTAACAGCCCCTCGTAGTTCTGGCAATCTTCACATATGAAATATGAGTCAAGAGTCTATTGTATTGGAAGACATATTCTGAACATAATTTGAGTAAAGTTTGTCAGACATGTATTTTATCAAACAAGTAACAGAAATTTATATAATCATGAATACTATTATTTTTTATAAATTTACGTCAGGCTTTATTTTTTTTGTTTCTTAATTTCATGAGATATTTAGTATACCATGGCGGACTTGTTAAATTTTTTTCTGTCAACGGCCAACGGAACAAAAAGTAATATTGAGGAAAAAAGAATTTCATAAAAAGTATTGACTGACTCATTGAGATGACTCAATCATAAGAACATAGATAATTATTGATGCCTTCAAAGTTCGCTTTATGAAAATTAAAAGAACAAGTTACATCTTAATTTTTAAGTGAGGAAGAATAGAAAGAGAAACAAATTGGCGGATGATATAGATCAATTTTTATTAGTTCCCAGTTTATCAGTTCAATGATGTGTCGGTTTTACCATCAATACATACAGAGTTAGATTTATCATGCAAATAAGCCAAATAAAGTCTAACATTTTAAAAATTTTTATTATCTCTCAGTCTAGCTAAAACTAGAGTCTAGCTAAATCTAGTATTACTATTATCTTCTAGAGATTTTTGAGTAACTTTTAAGACAGGAGGTAACAGAAAATCTAAAACAAGTGGACCTGAAGCAATATCGCTTTTTAAATTAGTTGAAGAGGAGAGTAAATCTTTATTAACTTCATCAAAAATATTAGAGTTTAAGACAAAAGAAGAAATATTAACAGTGGAAGAGTTTAGACCAGGCTCAGAATGATTTTTTTTTGTATTTTTGTTAAGATTACTCGAATTAGTTTGTCGTGGTTTACTATAAGGTTTTATAGTTTCACCTTGAACAAAATTTTGATATTTAGTGAAAATATTTGATAGAAGACTTTTGATATGAGTAGAGTTTTTAATGGAAGCAGAATCATGAGATTTCGAAGAACTATCTATGAGTGTGTCATTCTGTGAGATATTGTTTGCTAACATTTTGTTTTTTCTTTTGATTTTATTGTTTAGTATAGTTTGTTCATTAACCTTAGGCTTACTTACTTGAATAATAATATGTCCGAGTTTACTCCACTTAGTAAAGTTGTTAGGATGTTTCAATATTTCCATGCAAGAAGCCGGGCCGGATAGTAGAAAACAGAGATATTTTAAGTTAATTTTTCTTATTTGTTTAGGTGTAACAATCGAGCAAGAAACTGTATCGATATTGAATTCCTTTCTTAAAAAGCTTAACACACCATTAACACTGAAGGAGCAAGGAACACCTTTGATGACCAATGATTTGTTCGTATTTTTGGATATGGTTGAATATTGATTTGATTGTTTTAATTTACGAATTCTGCAATTCCAATCCTCTTCCGTCCACTGAACTTCAAATTTATGAACAATTATGGGGTCAGTTTGAACAGCTTTATGAACTGATAAAGCACTTTTAATACGTGTCGATGGATACCAATCTCTACTACTGATGGGTGAAATTAAAGTATTTTGGCCCTTGAACTCCTCTAAAACTTCAGATAATATAGAGTACGACGTACTTAATATATCATTATGTAATGATTCAAAATTAGAAAGTAGCTTATGATGGATGAGCTAACAGTATACTATTCAAACTATGTAAATATAAAAACGGTTGCTGACGACTAGGACCGGCTTCGAAGACATCTTTAAGTTTCTTTCCAAGCTACTTATTTGAACAGGAATTAATTTTAACAGTTCCTGCTTGAAACCGAAGTAGGGATCATCAAAGTTACTATTCAGAGTAACTTTTTTTGTAGAAAGATCATTACATAGAGCATCAAATGATTTGGCCATGTCTTGAAATGCGTTGGCACTAATTGTTTGACTAGTCTTAGGTAATAGGCCGGATTTAGCACTATCAAGACTAGAAAATAAATTATTTATGTTATCAAACATACTTCTTAACAGCCCCTCGTAGTTCTGGCAATCTTCACATATGAAATATGAGTCAAGAGTCTGGTGATACATATCTCTACTTAAGCTCATGCACACACCATGGAGTTTTCTTTTACAAAAAGATTTACAGATTACAAATTTAATTTTTTTTTCATTAATAAAACAATTTTCAAGATTGCATTTGTAATCCATGGCTTATAAAATTTTAAGTAGTATTTTATAAAATGAAAACAAAAGTTTAAAGTTACTTGGTACAAATAAGTTTAAAATATATACTATATATGTTTTATACTTTTTTAAAAAAGAAAAAGACTTTTTTTTTATAATATTAATTAAACTTATTAATTACGTTTAACAGAAGCAAAAAAAAAAATTTAAAAAGATCAAGTTACACAAATAAAAGTTTAATAGAATTATTTTTTTATTAGAGTATGATTTCAATTGTTTTTCAATTTTTATTAATATCAATTAAAGTTAATTATATGTGGCGATTATACATTTAGTAAAAATACAAACACTGCAAAATGAATTAACACACTTTGAATAATTTCTAAAAAAGAAATAAATTTACTGATATCCAACTGTAATTCAACTACTACAATGTTATTCCTTCTATCAATTTTTTTAGGGCCATCCATAATTTCTTCTAGTTTATTTAATTTATCTTCCATAGTATTAATAATATTCTATAGATTGGATTTATTGTTTTAAACTATCATTATATTTTTTTATGATCATGTTTTCTTCGAGTGCTTTGTCAAGTTTTTGAGCTAAAAATGCCTGCGAATTCTGAATGTCCAATGGAACAATTGAACCCAATGCTTTTAGATACTGTGCCATTTTCTGCAAGGTAGAATTTGTTGGATCGAATAAGGACAACTCATCTAGTTTTCTTGAGTTGTTGTTGAGTATGTCCTAAGTTGTTGTTGAGGATCATCATCATTATGGCCATTAAACTAGCAATATGTTCTACCGAGAGATTAGCTCTTTTCTTTTCACCAATGATATTCATTAATGAAAACCCTTGTTCTGCTGAACTCATAGCTATAGTATTAATTTTTTTTCAGCTTTTTGAATTGTGTGTATTACGGAGTTTTCCCCTTCAATTTTATTTTGTACATAATCTCGAAATCGTTTATGGCAATTTCGTACCTAATTATTTCATTCAAATTTCTCAATTTTTCTTCTCCATAAATCCACGGGCATGTTTCTTCCAAATTCCAATCACTTTCTTCTAGTAAATTAAATAATTCAGCTGATTTAAATACATAAAAAATGAATCTTCAAATACAATGTAAATTTTTATAAATATGTTTGCACTTTAATTAAAATCTTTGATTCAAATGATTTTGTAACTATAGTGTGAAATGAAAGTTTTGATCATGAAATACAAATTGTAAACGTGATTAAGTTCACTTTTCAAAACAAATAAAAAAATAAATAAAACTTTTTTTTAATAATAATTTAATCAAGTGGAAAAAGTGCTCGAAAATTGGGTTCATCGAATTCGTTCCTGCAAAACAAATAGTGGAGGCCATTTGAATGACGTTTTATTCAGAACTTAATTGTATCGATTGAACTTTACATTAAATAAAAAACATTTGAATTTCCATAACAATTAGTGTGTTTTTTTTGAAAAGAAATCATATCATTCAAATTGGAAAACCCTGTACAACAAAATTAATCTACCGTATGTAAAAATGATCAAGTTTCCTCGTGATGAATTAATGTTAAAAAAATTGTCTTAACTTAAGCTTGATTTAGAGTTTATATAAAACATTAAAGAAAAAAAAAAAATAAGTTATACAAATATTGTTTTTAGTATTAGTTTTTCCCAAAAACATTTTTAAAAAATAAATGCATGTTATTGACATGAAACTTGAGTTTAATTAAAAGGGTTTGCTTTTCCGATTATAACTTTTTTTTACTTTCTCTTAACTTGAGTTTGAAAAGCGTAAGTAACCTTAATTAAATTGCAAGTTACCATTTTTTTCTTGAACTAAATTTAATGTTTTTATGAAAAATTGAAAGAAGACAAATCATGCAAAATTTGGTTTTTACATAACGGTAAATTTAAATACTAAATTTTAAAAAAATGTTTAATTTTCATATTGTTTTATAAAAGTAAAAAAAAATCTGTCGAATAGCCTTTTTAAATTAAAAAATTTTTAAGTAGAACCTGAGATATACACATTTAAAAATAGGGCTTTTTCAAAGTTTGAGGAGCTGTAGCTTAAATAAGTTAAAGAAGGGGCTACATGAAAGGTGTTAAGAAACTATTTTGCTAAGCTCAGGTGTTAAGGAATTATTTTGTAATCACACTTATTTAATCAAGAATTCGTTTAATCAAATTATTTATTAATTTCAATTAGGAAGAATCTAAAATTATATTATTGAAAACTATAATAATGTTTAAAATCTTATATTCGATCTAGCAAATTAATATAATTGGATTAAAAGAATTATACCGACATATAAAACGATAGATACTTTGATAGTATCCATTCGACCAACAAAGGTTCGTTTTTTATAACAGATTGTATTTAAGAAAAAAATTACAAATGCGAAAAAATTAGAAATAAAATTGGTTTAATTAAATTCAAATGATGAGATAAAGGAAGATGGAGTATGACCTTATTTGAGCTTATTGCAGCAACACATATTGATTCAGAAGGAAAATGATTAAAATAAATATAAATACAACATATTATATACATGTGGAATTAAAATAATGGATATCAGCATTAATGTTCGAAAAACTATTTATAACATTTAATCTACAATCTACAACAAAAATCTACTACAAAATTAACTGAAGAACATTAATTCCATATTAAGCGATTTCCTTTTTTCTTCTTTAGTAAGCCGTGGACGTGGATGGACATAAAAATTAACAAGGTCGTAATTACAGATTATTTTTTATATTAATTATTAAATTCCATTAAATTTACCTAATTATATTTTAGTAAACTTTGTAACATAATAAAATTATATTAATAGAATTATCTATATTAAATTTAATTAAATTATATTAAAAGAACTATGTTAAACTATATTGAACTATATTGAATTTTATTAAATTTAACTAAGTTATATTAAAAGAACCATATTGAACTATATTATATTTAACTAAATTATATTGAAAATAATTTCATTTAATTATATGAACATTATACATTTTTGTTTAAATAATTACATATTATGTTGAAAATATTCCAACAAAAACACAATAAAATATTTTAGAGAAAAGCAATTAACTATTTTTATTTAAAACAAAACTACATGAGGGCTCAACCGGGATATCACCGTCTCTAAAATATTAAAAAAAAAAAAACGATTTTAAGTGAACTTTAAATAATCCTAATATTATAATATTAACATTTTATTAAAAATAAAATTTTTTTTTTTGTTAAAGACAACCGATTTGCTAATAATTGTAAAATTAAATTTCTTTTTATAAACAGATGCAATATTAAAATAATAAATAAAATAAAAACCAGTTTTATAAGCATTATTTTGTTGTACCAATTATCAAAAGAATTAAAAAAAAAAAATATTATGTATTAATATTGTATTAATAATGTAAAAAATAATGTATTAATTAATCAATAAAATTATAAACTACACTTGCAAGCAAAAAAAATAAGACATTTTCATTTTCGAGATACTTAAAATACATATATAAGTTTAAAACAATTTCAACGTTGTTGTTTTTATTTTATTTTTTTTTATTTCATTAATATATTCTACAATAAATAAATATAAGAAAAATATACGTGGATAGAAATTTTTTTTTTGAAAATAAAAAAAAAACATTTCTTTATAAAAAAAAAAAATAAAAAAAAAAAAACATTTCTTTATAATTTATAAAAAAAAAAAATCCAGGTCAACATTAGTACAATGGGAAGCAGACGTCGTCGTACAATACAAAGAAGTGGTTCAGCAGTAGACTTTGAGTTTGGGCAACCTGAAAATCCACGTTTCGATACGAGAACCGACATGGATTCGAACGTGAAAATAAATTTTTCTGAAGTTTAAAATATTATCAGAAAATTTTCAGGTTCAGCAGATTTGAATGTTAAGAAGTGGATCCAAGATTTTGAACAACATGCGTCTGTTTTTGGATGGAACGAGTTGCAGAAATTTGTATTTTGCAAACGTCTGCTTACTGGCGCAGCTAGACTTTTTGTCG
Organism: Poecilobothrus nobilitatus; assembly: GCA_947095535.1. Lineage (NCBI taxonomy): Eukaryota > Metazoa > Arthropoda > Insecta > Diptera > Dolichopodidae > Poecilobothrus > Poecilobothrus nobilitatus. Next base: position 127,123,269 of record OX352773.1, read on the forward strand.
ACTTTGAAGCAAAGCCGTTAAATTTCAACCAATTTAAAGATGCTTTACTACAAGAATTTAAGGCAAAAATTACAAGTGCAGAAATACACACCATGCTCCGTGAAAGGAAAAAACAGGCAAACGAATCTTTTCGAGAGTACTTGTACTCCATGCTAGATATTGCATCCCAGGCTTCCGTAGATGAGCTCTCAACAATTAGTTACATTGTGGATGGTATTAAAGATTCAACTAGTAACAAGTTGTTATTATTTGGTTGCAAAAATATTAGCGAATTAAAGGACAAACTTTTAGTGTACGAAAAATTAAAGAAAACCGAAGTTATTAAGAATGTCACAGAAGTAAAAAATAATTTTAAACCGAAAGTTGAACACACTTATTAAAAAATTTTCGATACTGCTTCAATTGTGGATCGAACGAGCACGAATGCCACAACTGTCCACAAAAAGATAGACGTCCAAAATGCTTTAGATGGAATAAATTTGGCCACAAAAAACCTGATTGTAAAGAGTATGTAAATTCGTCAACAAAAAATATCAGCATAGAAAAACGCAGTGTAAACGAAAATTCAAAAATTAATATGTGCATCAAAGCAAAAATAAATAACTGCTCAGTCTGGTAGATACAGGGAGCGATATTTGTGTTTTGAAACAAAGATTTAAGAAATATATTAATCCTATTTCTAATTTTAGGAATTATCCCATAACGATTTCAGGTTTGGGAACAGAAGTTATTACAAAAGGTTATTGCAAAGTGAATGTGACAATCGATGAAGATACGTATGAAAATATTGATATGCATTTTGTAAGTGACAGCTGCTTAAAATCTGACATGATAATTGGAATGAGTTTGCTGAAACAAGCCACTGTAAATATAACCAATGGAAGAATTCAAATTACAAAAAATATACCGAATCAACAGAGCGAAATGTGGAACGGTGAAACAAATTCCAAAAAAGCAGATTGTTTTCTAGCAATGATTAATACCGATGAAACAAGTGAAACTGATAATTATTCCGATTTAAACCATTTAAAAAAAATGAATCTGACCAGGTGATTTCATTGATAAAAAATTATTTTCCAGATTCACCTAAAGAATCGAAAGTGTGTATGAAAATTATGACATCAGATGATGAACCAGTGTATCGTCCACTTAGAAGATTTTCACCAAAGGAAGATCAAATAAAACAGTGGCTGGATGAAGGAATAATAACCGAAAGTGTATCAGATTATGGAAGCCAAGTTATTTTAGTAAAAAAAAAAGATGGTTCAAATAGGCTGTGTGTGGATTACATGGGAATCAACAAAAAAATCATCAAATATAGGTATCCACTACCAAACATAGAGGAACAAATTGACAAGTTACAACAAGCCAACTTCTTCACAGCATTGGATTTGGAAAATGGGTTTTTCCATGTCAAGATAGATGAGTACAGCAGAAAATATACTTCATTTGTTGTTCACTGTGGGCAGTACGAATTTACAAGGGCTCCATTCGGCCTTTGCAATTCCCCGAGTGTGTTTCAGCGATACATTAATTTTATTTTTAAAAATTTGATAACGCAAGGACATCTTATAGTTTACATCGATGATTTGATTATTCCATCAAAGAACATAGAAGAGGGCATAAATCGTCTAAAAACTGTGTTGGAGGTTGCTGCCAACAATGGCCTTAAAATCAAGTGGAAGAAGTGTCAATTTTTAAAGAGAAATATCGAATATCTAGGATATCAAATCACCAATGGAACCATCTCAGCGTCAAAATTGAAATCTAAGGCCGTTTTAAATTTTCCGATACCAACCACTGCTAAACAGTTACAAAGCTTTTTAGGTTTAGCCAATTATTTTCGGAAATATACCGAACCGAACCGAACTTTTCTACGAGAGCTCGACCATTAACCGAATTATTAAAGAAGTCAATTCATTTCAGAATTGGTAATGTTGAATTAGCTGCTATTAACGACTTGAAGGAAGCCCTTACAGGAAAACCCTTTTTAAAAATATTTAAATACGGATCTTATACAGAATTGCACACAGATGCTTCACAATGTGGTATTGGATCAGTATTACTGCAAAGGGATTCAGAAGATGGCTTTTTACATCCGGTGTACTATTTTAGTAAAAAGACAAACGATGTGGAGAAGAATTATAGTTCATACGAACTGGAAGTACTGTCAATTATCGAATCATTAAAAAAATTTCGTTTCTACTTACTTGGCCAACATTTTAAAATTGTGACTGATTGCAGAGCATTCGCGTGCACCATGAAGAAAAAAGATTTGACCACTAGGGTTGCCAGATGGGCTTTAATGCTTGAAGAGTTTGATTATGAGATCGAACACAGAAGTGGTGCTAAAATGAGGCATGTTGACGCGTTGAGCAGAAATCCTACAATTTTCTGTATTTACGAGCAAAACAGTTTCTTAAAAAATCTACAAGAAGCACAACGCAATGACGATAGTTTAGCCTCAATCATCGAAATTTTAAAGCAAAAACCATATAAGGATTTTGTTTTAAAAGATAATATTCTCTATAAAAATATAAATAATAATAATTTATTTTTCGTTCCAGAAAAAATGCGAAGTCAGATAATCAAAGAGGTCCATGACAGGGATCATTTTCATCACAAGAAGATGCAGGATATTATAGAGAAAGATTTTTTTATTCCTGATCTTCGAAGAAGAATTTCGCAGCACATTTCTAATTGTATCCGACGCATTCTAGCTGATAGAAAAACTGGAAAAAACGAATGTCTATTAAACCCAATACCAAAAGGTGACAAACCACTGGATACCTTCCACATCGATCATCTTTGTCCGATGCAAGTGACCAAAAAGAATTACAAATATATGTTTTCGGTGATGGATTCCTTTTCAAAATTTATATGGTTGTTTCCAACAAAAACTGTAAACAGTGACGAAGTCATCCAAAAATTTGAAGTCATTGCAGATACATTTGGCTATCCTAGGAGAATAATTACAGACAAAGGAGGAGCATTCATTTCAAATAAGTTTCAGAAATTTTGTAAAGATCATGACATAACCTTATACTACATAACAGTTGGACTACCTCGTGGAAATGGACAAATTGAAAGGGCGCATTCCATTGTCATCGCAGCACCAAATTGTCAATGGACGACGCAGATAGATGGTACAATTTTGTTAAGCTAGTTCAACGGGTCATGAACTCAACGTTTCAAAGAGCAATTAGAACAACACCATTTTAAAGTGCTCACAGGGTGTGAAATGAAGACAGAAAATGATATGAAAATAATTGAAATTATTGAGGAAGAATGTGTAAGAAATTTTGAAGAAGAACGTGATACAATGAGGCAACAAGTCAGGAAAGACATCGAACTAATGCAAGAAGAAAACAAAATCAGCTTTAACAAGAAAAGAAAAGCACCATTTAAATATCAAATTGGAGATAAAGTAGCAATTGAAAGAGTACAATTTGGCACAGGGCTCAAAACACGTCCAAAATTTATCGGACCGTACATTGTCATTGCAACAAAAGAGTTCGACAGGTACAGAGTTAAAAAAGAAGGTGACCATGAAGGGCCCGTAACAACAGATACCGCTGCTGATAAAATGAAGCCATGGTGCAATGAAAATAGCGAGTACGAAATATTATCATCCAGTGAAGAACATGAAAATGAAGATAATTTACAATCATACCAATAGTAGCAAGTCTTCAGGGGCTGAAGACATTTTCAGGAAAGGCCGTGTGGAATTAAAATAATGGATATCAGCATTAATGTTCGAAAAACTATTTATAACATTTAATCTACAATCTACAACAAAAATCTACTACAAAATTAACTGAAGAACATTTATTCCATATTAAGCGATTTCCTTTTTTCTTCTTTAGTAAGCCGTGGACGTGGATGGACATAAAAATTAACAAGGTCGTAATTACAGATTATTTTTTATATTAATTATTAAATTCCATTAAATTTACCTAATTATATTTTAATAAACTTTGTAACATAATAAAATTATATTAATAGAATTATCTATATTAAATTTAATTAAATTATATTAAAAGAACTATGTTGAACTATATTGAACTATATTGAATTTTATTAAATTTAACTAAGTTATATTAAAAGAACCATATTGAACTATATTATATTTAACTAAATTATATTGAAAATAATTTCATTTAATTATATGAACATTATATATTTTTGTTTAAATAATTACATATTATGTTGAAAATATTCCAACAAAAACACAATAAAATATTTTAGAGAAAAGCAATTAACTATTATTATTTAAAACAAAACTACATACATATATAATTTTACAATATTTTGTTTTGCGCTTCTTAATAAGAAAAATTTAATAATAAAATTTAAAATCAAATGATTAAAAAGTTTTACTTAAATAATATAAAAATGTATAAATAATATTTTACTATATTAAATTGAAATTTTACTTTTCATTTTAATTTTAATTAAATTTTAATTTTGACTTTAATCTTAATTTTTTAGATATTTTAATTTAATTTTAATTCAGATTTTGATCTTGGTTAATTTTAGGGTTTATTTTAAGTCTAATTTTGAATTTAATTACAATTTTAACACTGATTTTATTTTAATATTGATTTAAATTTTGTTTATATTAAGTGTTTGTATATTAATTTTTCTAACAAAATTACCAATTTTAATGTTAATTTCTGTAACATTCGCGGGTTGCAATTTTCATACCGTCGATTGTCATCCTAGTTTAATTAGACCAGCAATCTTAGCCCTATGTGAAAAACAAGTCAGCAGCCATAATGATAACTTTAGTGTTAACAGCTACTCACTTATTTCACACCTCGTACCCAAAAGTGGTATCGCAATCTACATAAAAAATGACAACGCTTTCAACACATTTCAAAAATATAAATGTTCTAGCCCAACCGTCCACTATATTTGGCTCAAAATTCTCGGTGAAAAGCAAGTCATACATTTCTGTTTCCTATACAGATCGCTCAACTTAAATGAACAGGAAACTACTATGGAAATCGAAAATCTATCGAACCAGATCAATGAAATTTTGGACTCATCTCCAGAAACTGAAATTATTCTGGCGGAAGATTTCAACATTCATAACAGGGACTGGCTTCATTTCTCTAGTAACACTTCTCCGAGTCAAAACTCAATTAGGAAACAAGTTGAACTATTCTGCTCACTATTCCACCTTTCTCAACTTGTTAAAAATTCCACTAGGATCCCAGAACGTGCTGATCAAGAAGGTCCCCTGGATTATTCCCATCATTGTTTGGTTAACACAAGTTTTCAGGTAAGCCCAATCTCCAATCAGAAGTCCCCTCCCAAAAAGTTAGTTTGGAATTACAGTCATGCTAACTGGGAGGGCCTTAACAATTTTTTTAGAACCTTTGACTGGCTATTATACTGCCGTAATAGAAATGTCTACTTTGCTGCGGTAGAAATGTCTAATGCGATTAGGGAAACAATTTTATTTGGCATTCATTCCTCACTCCATGAAAACAATCAAAAAAAGGCCCAAATCTTGGTTTAATCGCATTTGCAAGGAAGTCATTTATAGAAAAGAGGAGGCTTTTAAACGGTTCCAAAACAATAGGTCGGAGGCTCACAGAGCTAACTATATAGTGATTAGAAACAGATGCAAGAGAGTTATCAAGTGGCAAAAATTCTTGTTCAACTAAAAGTTGAAGCGTAAAATCATTCACATGCCAAAGAATAATAAATCTTTTTGCACATTTGCCAAAAGTCTAAAAGTAGATGTTAGAGTGTCTTCTTTTCCACCACTTGTTGATAACAATGGCAGAACGGTATTAAATTCTAAAGAGAAGGCGAACTTATTTGGCAAGCATTTCGCTTCCAATTCACCACTGCCACAGTCAGCTAAAATGCCACCCTCCGTTCCAGAAGTAAGCTGCTCCTTCGGTAAAATTTACTTTAGGAAGCAGGCGGTGATGAAAATCTTGAAAAATCTTGATACAAATAAATCCATATCCAGATGGTATAACTACCATGGTGCTCAAAAATAGCTATTCCAGTATTTCAAAACCTCTGCGTAACCTTCTCTACCTTTCTTGCACATGTTGCACATGGAAGGTTGCACATGTTTTCACAATTCCCAAAAAAGTTTAAGAAAAACATTAACATCTGTCTTCAAAATATCGCTCTAAATTTTCCTACCTATCCCCCATAATCCCAAATTTCCCAATTCCAATTTAAACAACCACCCCTCCCACATCCCTATCCCAAAAACCAAGGTGCACATTCGTATTAAAGGTTCCGTCCTAAAGTTTGGTTTTAAAAGGGGGGTGATTTTGATTGGTTAAAGTCCAACACTACCCTAAGGAAGCACGTGCAGTTCCTCTTGGTGACTTTCGAGTTTTCCACCAACCCTCGTACAAAAAAAAAAAAAAAAACTACAATACCTTTCTTTGTCGAATGGACCTTCATGGATATCGAATGGATCGTCACAAAGAACGGTACATTTTATTTACTATCAAAGTATCTATAATTTTATATGTCGGTTCATTGTCACACTTTTCTATTTCAAATAAGTTGCCTACAAAAGTCTGAAATAATGTTAATATTTAAAAAATAATTAAATATTAGAAATTATAGGAATAATGCAATACCTTACCATTTTTAATTTTATTTTAACCTTGACTTATATAGTTTTAAACTAAACTGATTAAAGTTCCTGTTAGATTTTGATTTTATTTGCTTTTGTAGAATACAAATTTTTTTATATATAGTTTTTCAACATTATTCTTAATTCATTTAATCCAATCAGATTTAGTTGCAATTGCAAATTTTTTTTACTTTTATAAAACAATATGAAAATTAAACATTTTTTTAATATTTAGTATTTAAATTTACCGTTATGTGAAAACCAAATTTTGCATGATTTGTCTTCCTTCATAACTCCGGCACCCTTCTGGATAGGAACTTGAAATTTTGAGATAAGAAAGAACTTTTAGAATTAGTTTCATCAGAATTTTTTTTTGTATCGCCCCTTTTTTAAGAACCCCTGGGGCTCAAAAATTGATATTTTCCTATTTTTAAACAGGTGGAACATGTTCAAATTTTTGTTAAATAAAACGCAAAATTTAAGGCTTCAACTTTATAATTTTGCATGTGTTAATGTTTTTCTTATAATGTAGCGATCCCTTTAAATTGATGAAAACGTTTGTTTATATTTCAATGAAATTCATATGAAATTCTAAGAAAATTTTCAAATTTTGGTGCACAGTTCTAAATAGTTTGTATTGACTTTTAGAAATATATACCTTTAAAAACCGTTGCTTTACATTCTGCCTTGTTTATGTATTCAAATTAACCTTTTCTTAATTTTTCATTAAAACATTAAATTTAGTTCAAGAAAAAAATGGTAACTTGCAATTTAATTAAGGTTACTTACGCTTTTCAAACTAAAGTTAAGGGAAAGTAAAAAACAAGTTTTAGTACGAAAAGCAAACCCTTTTAATTAAACTCAAGTTTCATGTCGTTAACGACATGCATTTATTTTTTAAAAATGTTTTTGAGAAAAACTATGTTTTTAATTTTAAATATTTTATTTATTCAAAAAATAATGCAAAAAACGTATTTTAACATTTTTCTTCCAATCCAACATTTTCGCATAAAGAGTTTTTAATATCTTTTGTATTTAAAAATTGAAGTTTTTATTTAAAATGAAAAAAAAAATGTGACTGTTAACTCTAGATGACTTGTGTTTTTTTTGTGAAATTACCTTTCAAAATATAGTTTCTGGTATTATGGGTTAAAATAATTTTAACGTAAGAAATTTATGAAGAAAATTAAAATTCCAATTTGAGCGGTAAGTTATTCAATGTCTTGATTTTTTTTTATTAAAATAAGTTAATTGTTTTTATAGAAGCGAAAAATTAAAGGTTGTTTTACAAGTTTAATAAAAAGTTAAAGTTAAGTTCATATACATATGCGAAATATATAATTTTACTATTAGTCCAGAAATTCTTTTGTTCCTAATCATTCATCAATCAAGAAGTTGGAACATAATTTCTATTCAAAAAGTAAGAAAAAATTTTTTTTTTATTTTTGTTTAGAATTTGTTTCCAAATTTATTTGATTGTCTCAATTATTTTATTCATTAACTTGTTGCAAAACTTATAATTAAAATTTTCTTTTTTTCTGACTCTTTATTTATCTACATACTTTTATTACCTTTTCCATCTCTTTTGCTATTATTACCATGAACATATAATATATTGACTGTTTAGAATGTTTCAAAATATAAAATCAGATTCCCGCAAATCAGGTAGAACCTGCGCCACATGCAAAAATAGTAGGCTGAATTAAAATGGAAGACTCTACAGATTACCAAAGGAAGGCTTGTTTGATATATGGACTTCAAAATATATATATTTATCTTATAATTTTGTTTTACAAGAGTTTTTTATGCCGAATTGAACTTTTAATTGAATTCAATGCTTTTTTTTTTTTTTAATTTTGAATTCGGCTTTTTTCCTTTTCTTAAAATATTACATCAACAAAAATTAAATTAGGTCAAAGTTTTCAAATAAAATTAGAATTTTTTCATCCAGTATAGAATTTTATAAATCACACGAGTTTTTAATCTTACATACTTTATTTATAATCTGTTTGTCAAATTCCTAAATCGATAAAAAAGAAATAAAAAATTTACCCTCAGAGGTTAACATTTCGATTGGTATTTATAAAACGTAAAATTTTCTAAGCAAAGAAAAAATTCATATGCATACATATATATATACATATATATCAAGTGATGAGCTGCCAACATTTTAACAACCGGTTCTCTAAAACTAAAAACACTACAAATTCTTTTTTTTTTAATAAAAGATCGCTTTATTTGAATAGAATGAATTTTTTTTATTTATTTGATCTGCTGAAATTATATATTATAACAGTTTCTAAATAAGTTCATTGTTTTCATTAATTTTTCTTTATTTCGAATCCTGGTATCATCATCTGAATTATGATTCCTTAACCAAGTTTTAACGTATTCTTCAGCATTCCATGTATCAAGTGGTGGTCCAATCATATTAACGGCCATTTAACTAGAAATATGTCCTACCGAGAAATTAGCTCTTTTCTTTTCACCAATGATATTCATTAATGAAAACCCTTGTTCGGCCTCTGCTGAACTTATAGCTATAGTATTAATTTTTTTTTAGCTTTTTGAATTGTGTGTATTACGGAGTTTTTTCCTTCCAATTGTATTTTGTACATAGTCTCGAAATCGTTTATGGCAATTTTGTACCTAATTATTTCATTCAAGTTTCTTCCAAATTCCAATCAGTTCCTTCTGGTAAATTTAATAATTCAGCTATATCGTTTTTTTTCTAATTTTTGTGTATTCTTATATGTTCACAATTAAACATTCGCGACTTCATTTTGTCAATTATTGTTTCAATCAGTTTTTTTGTGGGAGAATTTCAAATTTTTTATTTTCTATAAAAAGAATATTCATTGAATTGATGTCTTTGGTTAGTTAATTTTTTTTTTGTTCAAGCATTTTTAAAACCAATAAATTCAAAAACACATTTCTGTTCAGACATTTTTTTCCTTAGTGAAGCCTGCTGAATAACTTTTGTTGTTCCCGATTGTTGAACTTCAAAATTTCGCCATACTTGCGAAATGTGAATGTTCTGTTCTGTACAAATACCCAAATTATCGAATGAGGAGCATTTTATAGATCCAAGCTTTTTATTTTTGACGTCCAAGCCATTGTATTTATCCTGAAATAGCTTTAATTGATCACCATTGCAGCAATCTGGAAAAATATTCTCAGCGGATTTATATTTTTCAGGATTGGCTGATAGAATTGTGGAGCAAGATTCTGTTGGTGATTCCCGGCAGTAATTGAAACATTTTCCTCTTCTTCTTCATTGTTTTTTACTGTTTTATTAAAATAATTGCGAATATTACTGTTGCCTTTCATTAAATATTATTTCTTAAATGAAAGGGCTCTAAAGGGCTCCAATATAAATTGGAAAACATAAATGTACTCACAATATAATAATTATAACTGGAAATCGCTTTTCTATAGATAGATATTATAAACCTATTTAATATCACTTAATCAATATATTAAATATTTTTGGTAAAAAATAATAGATTTTTTACGAAAAGCAGTACAAAATTGTCACTTTTGAACTTTTTTAAAATAACATATATAACTCTTTTAAAATAACGAAAGTGAAAGAAATCTCAATCCCAACGTAGCAATGAAAAAGTTTGAAAAACATTGTTTGTTGTTTTTCAATATAGCGCCACCTGCAATTAAATTTCGAAACCTTTAAAGCCTAAAAATATGGTAATTGCTTATAAAAAGTAAAATAGATGAAAAAGTAATGAATGTGATATTAATGTTAACTACAAGAGCTTAAAGGAAATTATATTTTATTTTAAGTACCTCGATTTGGCTCTTTTAAGATAAAGAATGTATAAATAAATAAATAAGTATGTTAATAATATGTTTAATACGATTACAATTAGCATATAGCAATAGTATTTTGTTAATATTCTGTTTTTTAAGCAAATCTCATTCCGTCTATGTACATAATTTTATTTTTTACAGTTTACTTTTAAATGTCTGTAATTAATTCTGTAATGTAACAAACAGACTACCAAACTTTTGGTTTTGTTTTCTTTTTTCAATATTAGTAGGTAATGGGGCACCTTGGCGTGGGAATTTTGTGCGAGAAAAAGATGGCAATATCAATGTCAATGAACTCACGACAAAGGTGTTTGAACTTTTAAGGAATGTTGTTGGCGCGTGCGCATAGGAATCTTATTAAGCTTTATGGTTACGACAATGGTGTTTGAACTTTTAAGGAATGTTGGTGGCGCGTGTGCATATAGAACAGTTGTTTATTGTGAATAATTGCATAATAGATTGAAATGTTTTTTTTTTTTTGCATTATGTTAGTTTGAAAGCTTTTTTAACACAAAAATGCAGTTGTTATTTATGAAATAAATAAAATGCAGTTATTGACCTTGATATTGTTTCTTAGTTTAAAGTAATTTAAAGTAAAGGTTGTATGTATAAAATCGTGAAAAAAACAGAAAAAAATAGTTGTATTAGATTAATTAAAAAGTTGTATTAGAAAGATAAAAGAAGTTGATTTATAAGTACATGTTATTGGAGAACGAAAATTTAAGAACAGGTGTAGAAAGATGAGGTGTAGTTTTTAGTTTTTTTTTTTTAAATTATTAGTTTAATTTAAAGTAAAAAAAAAGAAAAGAAAAAAGTTGTATTTATTGATTTATAATTACTTGTTATTACTTGAAAATTTAAGAACAAGTATAGAAAAATGAGGTGCAGTTTTTAGTTTTTTTTTGCATTATTGAAATGTTAGTTTGAAAGCGTTTTTAATACAAAAATACAGTAGTTATTTATAAGATAAAGAAATGCAGGTATTGACCTTAATATTGTATCTTAGTTTTATGTATTATGCAAATTTGAGATATGTTATTGAAAATTATAAATGTGCCAAAAAATTTAATAATTAATTGTAAAAATAAAAAAGCAAATTAGTTTCATATAATATCGTTTTTATTTACCCAAGAATTGTGATCTTTATCAAAACCTAACCATTTAACAAAAAATTGATTTTCTTTTTTTTTCAATATTTTTTCAACAAGAAAAATGTCAGGATTTTTGACTCGAGTAAGTTCAGTTCTGTTTTTCAGTTTTGGGTTGCATGTAAATGTTCTTCAAAATATATTTCTCGTTTGCTTTTGTAACTTTTTTAAGTTGAAGTTTAATTGTATGATGATATGTTGAGTTTATTTCTCAATAAGTGAGGGCAAAATAGATATCCACTTATAATTACCCTGAAAACTAAACTGCTTCCACATTGAATTTTTTGATGTAGGGTTAAAACGTTCTACTATGGATGCTTTAATTTCAGAATATGTATAATAATGATTAATTTTTTTATTTCCATAAGTTTTCTAAATTCTTTGTTAAAAAACTCTTTACCTTGATCAGAATGAATATTTTTTGGGAGTGTTCCAGCACGTTTGAAAATGTTTTGCATGCCAAGTAAAACGTTATTAGCATTTTTAGTTTTAATTGGCTCAGCATAAGCATATTTTGAAAAGATATGTATTACAGTTAATAAATATTTATTTTCTTTGTTATATTTTGCATATGGAATCATTTCTACTAAATCGATTTGCCATGTATCGTTTAAACCTTTTTGAATAAATTTTCTTCGACGGAAGTCTCGTCTGGCTGGTCTATGTAATTCCGATACTATTTGTGCCCTTGAGAATTATGCTTGTACCATTTAATCAGATTTTCCAATTCTATTTTTTAATTAATTTATAACAGTTACATGTATCCGGTCCAGATGACGAGTTGTCGTAAGCCCAAAAACAAAGAGCAAAATGAGTTCCGTATATTGACTTAAATTTTTCTGTTATTGAAAATTCTTTAATGTATTTATACATGTGCAAAATACGTTGCTTATGCTCATTTAATTAGACAGACGAATATGATTTTAAAAACTCTTCCACTTCTTTCACCTCCATCTTTTGAAATGAGAATAAGTTATACACGTTTATGCTTTTATATATATAAAGAACAAATCTAATTACCTTTCAATGACTTCTAAAACACGAGCCGATAATGATATATTTTAATCATCCATTTACAATGATGGTTGCGGGACAATGTGGATGTGGAAAAACAACATTTGTATGTAACTTAATTAAAAATATTAACAGATTGATACATCCAAAAATTGAAAAATAAAATGGTGTAACCCAGAAATGTCAGCTATTCCAACAAGTATAAAATTTCTCTGATATAAATTTTTATATCAGAATTCCAGAAGAGCTTGGGGAAAAGAAACCTGCTTTAATTGTTTTAGATGATTAAATGTTAGATTCTGCAAATAAACAGGTATGCGAACTTTTTACTAAAGGTTCGCACCAACGCAATTTATCTATTATATTATTAATGCAAAACGTTTTTCATCAGGGGAAATTCTCCAGAGATATTTCATTAAATTGTAAATATTTGGTGCTTTTCAAAAACCCTCGAGACAAATCCCAAATTTTTCCTTTAGCTAGACAGTTATATCCGGAAAATATAAAAGGCTTCCTAGGGGTATATAATGAATCAACTTCAAGTCCACATGGTTATATTGTATTAGATTTAGCCCAAGACGTTAACAATTTGTTTCGTATTAGAACTAATATTTTTCAAAAGAATATTGTATATATGCTACTGTGATACGGGTGATTAGAATAACAGCTGTCAAAAATATGAAACGATTGAAGAAAAACCAACATATGTTACATGTACTAGGAAATTGCAACAAGAAGAAATTTCGTGAAAATATTCTTAAATATTGTGATGATGATATTATAAAAACTATTGCTGAAATTGCAATCAATATATTAAATGGAAATAATAATATATCACCAGCACAAAAAGCAAAATTAAAAAAACATAAAAAACAATTGAGATTTCTAGCCTGTGCTAAGAAAAGTATAAAAGCTAAACGAAAAATATTAATTCAACATGGAGGATTTTTACCTACATTAATTGGTACTATATTATCTGGTGTAATAGGAAAACTTCTCTGTAAGACATTATACAGGGAATGATTGTTATGTCACCAGAAATATTTTCAAAATTTAGCTAATTATTTTAAGATGATAAAAACTTGGATTTATTGGATCAAAAAATGAAAAAAGTTTTATATGATAAAAAATTAAAACCATTGCAAAAACTTATATCGTCAAAACCTTCTCAAATATGGAATTAACAAAAGGCACACAAAAAGATTACCAGAAAAGGCTAATAATCTTACATTTGATACAGGCACTCAAACAAAATTCTTTTCTAAAGGAAATGCATATACAGAAACTGAATTACCTAAATATAAATCAACATCATCACAAACCAATTTTGTACCATTAGCTACCGATGATGTGTTTGAATATGATCCTAAAAAAGAACATTCAGATATAGATATCGATTTAACACATTACGATTTGGATGATGAAAATTCATTTAAAAAATTAGCTCATACTGAAATGTTAAAAGATGAAAAATTAGTAGAAAGACCATTCTTAAGCTCTGATTATCGAATGTTTGAAACACCAAGTGGTGATGTAATTACCGTTACTGAACCTTGTCTTGAAAAAAAGAAGACACTAAGATCGGTCGGTAGTTCAATTTCCTCAACTATACTTTCACAGTTTCCCGAAACAAAAAACAGAAAACTAAAACCTTTACTAAGAAGTCCATAACTAAGAACTTCATCAACGCCTGAATGGACAACATATAAATAGTTCCACATTTTATGTTTTAGCAGAAGTTAACAAAGATGGATAGTCAAGATGACTTCTATGTAACATTGTTTAGTAATGTTAATTTAACACTGTTTCCAGACAACACTTTAGCTTCATTCGAAAATAAATTACCTATTCACTTTGATTTAAGAAATGGAAATTGGAAAGTTGGTCTTTCAGAAATATATCTCAACGATTTTCTACAAACAGAAGAATTTAACAAAGAGAAATGTGCATTTATCAATATTGGGCAGTATAATTTTTATGTAAGAAACATTGAAAAACCTCTCGAAAAAACTTTATCAGAATATCTGGTTTAGATTACTATGTAGTATTTTAAAAAGGTAGAAAAAGAAAGAGGCAAGAAAAGTTGAATGCAAATAGATTGGTATAGTATAATATAGTATAGTAAGAACGTAGATTATATATCTACATATACATGTTGCATATAAAAAAGGTTAAAAAGAAATTCAAAATAGAAATTAGCGTCCACATGTACCTTTTTCTTTTTTTCGTTTGATTAAATCTGGTTTTGTTTACAATATTTGTATATTATTTAAAAGATACAAAAAAAAAAAGGTAAAAGAATAAATTGAATTATCAAGATAAATTTATTAAGAATATATTGCATTCTTAAATTTCTGAATACCTGGTATAGGATGGCTTGCATGTTATGAAATTAGAAGGTCAAAACAAAAAAGAAAATCAAAAGGGTATTAATTTCTTTTCTTTCTGTAGAAAATTCTAAAATAGAAACTATGTAATCAGAAGATTTCAATTGAAATTTGTAATTATGTCATACAGATGGTAGACAAATTACGTTTTCGTTATGTATTAAGTTGAGTCTGCTTATTTTTTCTAATTTTCATTTTAAAAATAAATTTCTCGTTTTACTTTTTTTCGTTCTAATTAGGTGATACGAAATATAATAGTACATTGCCTACTTATATTGAATCATCTATTCTAATTTTTTTTTTTTTGTGTTGGTTAACTAGTTTTACTATAGGAAGAAAACAAAATAACAATCATCATCTTCGTTTTTTTTTTTTTTTTTTTAGCAGAATATCTGGTTTAGATTACTATGTAGTATTTTAAAAAGGTAGAAAAAGAAAGAGGCAAGAAAAGTTGAATGCTAATAGATTGGTATAGAATAGTAAGAATGTAGAATATATATCTACATATATATGTTGCATATAAAAAGGTTAAAAAGAAATTCAAACTTTATTAACTTTAATGTACAAAATATAAAGTGCATTTTATTTTTAGAGTATTATAAAAATATTTTTTTAAATATGTTTTTACGATGACTACTACTTAAAATTGTAGATATGATGGGTTCAATGATCTTTATTCGTCTTTGAAATCTCATTCTATCAATTGCATATTGTTGCCAATGATTTTTCCTAGACGAATTGTAAGCAAAGCTCCATACATACATAACTTTAATTTGTAAAGTTGAATCAAATCGTATTTTTTTAGTTGGATTATTTAATTCCATATGATCTATATATTTATGTTACAAATAAAAATTATTATTATTTTTTTTTTCTACTTTAACTATTTAAAAAAGATAAAAGAAAAAAACTAATGATTATTATCGGTGTGCCGTGTAAGATATTTTTTGTTTGTAAGAATGTTAAAAAAAATATGAATGAAAAGAAGGCAACCAGGAAATTAAAGCTGTGGAAGTACTTAACGACCAACATGTTGCTTAAGTGCATTGTATGTTGCATAATCTGTGAAGAATAAAAAAAGAAAAAAATTCAAGTCAGGTTAATTGCATTTGTCACCTATTTTGAAAACAAGAATATAAAAATAAAACAGATTTATTCTGTGTTCAAGAAAAAAATATGAATAAAATGAAAACAACAAGAAATCAAAAATATCTAACGTGGTACAGGTATACTTCTTGTTGATGTATACTTAGCTTAAGTAATAGGCGTATATGAAAAGAATAAGAAAAAATGCTTTATAAAATTTAAAGAGAAAAATGAAAACAGAACAAAAAGATGTGTAACTACGTTTCTTTAAAATTTTAAAACTAATTTTAAAAAAATTAAAAGAAAAAGTGCAAACTGGTTTTTAAATGTTACATAAAGATTCAACCTTGACAAAATTGATGCAATTTTGAGATGCTTTTATTTCTTCTTATTATCTTTTTTTCTATGAAGTATTTAAAGAAGAGGAAAGAAAAAAATTCTTAGTATCACCGTATAAGATTTTATTGTTATGTAAGAATGTTGAAAAAAAAACAACAACAACTACATCAACAGCATCATCATCAACAACAACATCAACAACCACAACAACAGCAACAACCGCAGCAACAGCAACAACAGCAACTACAACAACAGCAACTACAGCAACAACAAGATTATCAGAGTAAGGCAACATCAAATCCCATCAGAAAAAGAAAACTGGAAAAATTTTATTTCAAAGAAATTTTCTACTGTTTTAATTTTATTTTCATTTTTCAGATGTTAAGATTTTATTTCATTTTTCAGATGCTTTCAAGTTTTATTTTCAGGTGCTTATTAGAGTTTTATTTTACAGATATTAAACAATATTTGTTGAATTTATCCAAGTATTATGTGTGTCATCAAAACCTAGCCATTTAACAAAAACTCTATTTCCTTGCTTTTTCAGAATTTTTTCTACAAGATAAGTATCTGGGTATTTTACAGGTGTAAGCTCAGCTTGATAAAAACCCCCAGAAATTGGTGTATCAGTATAGTCCGATAATTGATATGTAACAGGATAAGTATTATTGATTTTATCAATCTTAAATACTTCAGTTGACCAATTCGGTTGATAACCTTTTTCGAAATGACCTTTATATTTACTTATTCTTACAAAATTTCCAGTTTTATATTTACTATTTTGAAAAATTTTAGGCTCAGTATATACATTCCTCAGTATATTTTTTTCGATTTTCTTTGTAATTTTTTCAGGAGGAAGTTTTGTTGTGCTATGTTTTGTTGAATTATATTCTTTTATTAATGATTGTATAATAGGTAACCATTTATAATTCCCGTTTAAACTAAATTTTTTCCACATAGAATTTTTCAATGTACGGTTAAATCGTTCAACAATTGATGCTTTTAATTCGCTAAATGTGTGATAATGATTGATTGATTTTTCTTTCATATAATTTTGAAATTGTAAATTAAAAAATTCCTTGCCTTGATCAGAGTGAATATTTTTTGGTATAACTTTAGCTCTAATAATAATTGTTTTTAAGGCATTTAAAATATTTTCAGCATTTTTTGTTTTCACAGGTTCAGCATAGGCATATTTGGAAAAAGTATCAATGACCGTCAGCATATATTTATAACCATTATTAAATTTTCCATAAGGTATCATTTCGACTAAATTGATTTACCACGTGTCATTTAGACCTTTCTGTTTGAATTTTCTTCTAAGAAATTTACGTCTTGCCTGTTTATGAATTTCAGTCACTATTTGAGCTCTTGACATTTGACAAAATGTTAAAGGTAATGTTATAATAATTATTATACATAAAATGATAGACCAAAGCATGGTTTAAACTAATCATCTAATTGAGTTTAATTTGCTTTTATACTTTTCTACATGAGTATATAACTCAACTTTTATTTTCAAATTTAATTCACTTCCATTCTGACTGCTCAATAACTCACTGAAATGCTGCCTGATTCCACATTATTTCCATTTAAAGAAACTGTAGATAATGTAAATACACAAGGTCAGATACAAGAAAATGAAATTACGTCCACCATGGACGACGAAGATTTAGCAGAAACTGAGGAATTTATACCACCGTTCCAGATAGTTGAATTAGAAGACGAAGAAGAAGAAGTGGAAGAAGAAATTGAGGAAGATGAGGAAGCAGTTCCATTTAATGAAATTTGGGACATAAATAATCAGCAGGGAGATCTTGATTATTTCAATGATTTAATAATCCTAAATAATTTTAATTAAATAATCTAATGAAAGGTGTACAGAAAAATATTTGTCTATCTAAAATATATAAATAAAAAATAAAAATTTTTATATTATTTGTTGTGATTTATTTTGTTTGTTTTACGTAGTATATTACAGATTTGTTCCTTTAAAATTACAGGAATTTCAAAAAATAACCTTGAATGATTACATTGTACATTAAAAAGTTATATTGGTACATAAATTTCTCTTTCTAACCTAAATACTTGTTGTTCGATATAAAAATTTAGATATTGCTGAACATAGTCTTTTACATTTAACTCAGCAGATTTATAATAGATCATCACTGCGTCAAGAAAATCGCTTAAATTGTAAAACTGCTCTGCTTCTTCTTTGTTAATACTTATACTTTGCCCGTTTGCTGATTTTAGTCCATGATGAAAGTTCTGTTTTATATCTTTTATTATCAGTTTATCGAGTTTTTTGTTAAATTCGTAATACAATTTATTCCATTCATGATATTTTAAGACAACTGACTTTTTACGAATACGGTGAATTATACTTGAGGCTTCAAATGATTCACAGTCAAATCCAACAGCAATTTTTAATGTATGACTTGAGAAAATATGTGTAACTTAGCAATAAATTTGTGTTCTGACTCTGGTGCTTCCATTCCTTTAATTTTACTAAAACCTGTTTATATTATTTTTATAATTTATACGTTTTAGGAACACAAATTTGTAATGAGTTATATTTTCCAAATACATTTTGAAAGGTACTTAAAATATACTTATCGTTTTCTAGTTGATTTCCTTTATTAAATTTTTTAAAAAAAGCGTTCATACTATAACCGCAACATCTATACCACGTATAAACACAACAATATTGCCCACAGACATCTGAATAGTTACTTTGTAACTGTTTCTTATTAAAAATTATACATTGGTTTTTTAATAACTTAAAATTTCTAATTTATCTGGTTTTCTACCAAACGAATCAAAATATTCAACACAGCCATTCTTTGGCTTAAAAAAAGCTAACCAATGTGTTCCCGGATCTTTTGATTTATCAGTGTTTACAATTAAAAAAGTTTGTTTTTCAATTATTCTAGGGAGTTGATCCAGAGCAAAAACTCCTTTAAAAAATTTACGTGTTTGTTTGTTACATCTTAATACGTCACTTATCTCTAGGGTATTCATCAATCAAATTGACTCAAGTCATATACTTTAGTTGTTTCTTTAATATAATTTGATTAAAACTCTTTTTTGATTTTTTTATTTGTTATAATAACATAAAATTTTTCTAGTATTTGACAGAGCTCTTTGTTAATGCTAAGATTCTGTCCTACTGTAGATTTTAATCCACTTTGTAAACATAATTTTGAATTTTTAATTGACTGCTTGGAAAATTTTTTATGAAATAGGTCATAAAATTTTCACCATTCATGATATTTTAAAATAATTGGTTTCATTCCAATCCAATGAAAAACACTTGCAACTTCAAAAAAATCTGTGTCAAATCCGACAACTATTTTTAATGTGTGACTTCTGTTGAGAAAATATGTATAACTCAGCAACAAATTAATGCTAGGACTTTGCTCTTCCATTATTTTAATTACACTAAAGTTTATTATTAAATGTTATATCTCTTAGGAAGACATGATTGAGAAATATTATAATTTTCAAATATATGGTGAAAAGTATTTATTATATTTTTGTCATTTTCTATATGATTTTCTTTATTAAATTGTTTTAAAAAAGCGTTCATACTATAACCGCAACATCTATACCACGTATAAACACAACAATATTGCCCACAAACATCTGAATAGTTACTTTGTAACTGTTTCTTATTAAAAATTACACATTGATTTTTTAAGTAACTTAAAATTTCTAATTTATCTGGTTTTCTACCAAACGAATCAAAATATTCAACACAGCCATTCTTTGGCTTAAAAATAGCTAACCAGTTCCCGGATCTTTTGATTTATCAGTGTTTACAATTAAAAAAGTTTGTTTTTCAATTATTCTGGGTAGTTGATCCAGAGCAAAAACTCCTTTAAAAAATTTACGTGTGTGTTTTTTACATCTTAATACGTCACTTATCTCTAGGGTATTCATCAATCAAATTGACTCAAGTCATATACTTTAGTTGTTTCTTTAATATAATTTGATATAAACTCTTTTTTGATTTTTTTATTTGTTATAATAACATCAAATTTTTCTAGTATTTGACAGAGCTCTTAATTTATTTTATCGTTGTACACAGTTCCGAAAGAGTAATTATCAAAATTATCATTTATAAAATTTCTAGTTGGAAATTTATACTTGAGCTCTTTTACAAACTTTTTACAAGGTATACAAATATCTTTCACAAACAAGGTATTATTATCATCACTACAAAATGTTACATCCAGAAGTGCACAAAACAGTGACATTTTGTCAAATATTCAAATTTACTTTTATGTATGCTATTTATAGGTTTAAGAATATATTTCGGTTTTTATCAATTTGTAAACTTGCATCAAATTCTCCATAAACAATAGCAGTCAGTGTATATGTAAGTGGTTTTGATAGTCTTGCATCAATTCTAATTGTAGCTTGATTTAGTAGACCTTGATACACTTCATTTCCTGATGAATCTGGAGTTAAATCAAAAGCTAGAATGAAAAACCCATTACTAAACATGGTTTTTGTTATCTGATGACCTTTATCATTATGGTAAATTCCAGTTCCTGAAAAAAGTGTACTGTATGCTCTTGTACAGCAATTATTTTCATCTGAAAAACTGGTTTCAATTGTTGAATTAGGTATTTGAACACCATTTACGTTTAACACAAATTGTGAAATATCAAAATGTTTAAAATTGTATGGATTTTTTGACCTTTTTCCAGAGTAACCTGTATTTTCTGTCATGCAAAAAATGATTGTGTTTGGCAACTGTCCAATAAAAACATTATCAAGTGATATTGATGAACTATTCTGTGGAATGGTAAAAAATTTTACCTCTACCCGTTTGTAATTGTATTTGGCATTAGTTTTTTCAAATACAGCTTTATATGCTAATAGCACACTAGGATTAATTGTTACATGTCTCATAAATAAAGTGGCTTCCAAAATTTTCAGTTAAGATTCATCAGTATCATCTGCAAAGAGGTAAAAATCTGGTTTTTCTAATGTTAGGACAACTCGAACATCGACATTGTTTATGAGAAGTGTAGGTTGGTTAAACATATCTAAATGTAGTTTCCCCATAAGTTCCACTACATTGCTATTTTGGTATAATTTTTGACGTTCTTTTGAACCACTATTATCTGTTTTTGCTATATTTGGCTTATCTAGCATCCATCCACCACACTCCAAATGCGTTGTAGCGGCATCCGTACCATAATTTAACAATGATTCAATATAAGCTCTGTAATGACAATTGCCATCTGATGGAGATATATGTTTTATTAATGAATGTAACATATTATTAACCACCTTGGTTGTTGTATAGGTGTTCCATCAGTTTTTTTATCTTTATTCCATTGAGTTCCATGTTTTTTTAAAATTTGTACTTTTAATTTTAGATATGTCGAAGGCAAGTCTCTATATGTGTCACCGTGCCCTAGTGAAACAAGTTCTATGACAGATGGATTATCTAAAGAAGCAATAGGGTTATAGGAAACTTCTTCAGATCGTAAAATACTTGACTGACTAGGCTGTGTTTTAAAAATATCAAGCTCTGATTTCATACATTCAATCATAATTATTCAAAAATATCTTTTTATTTGTTTTTGTTATTAACTTTGCGTCGCTTCGACATAAAATAATTTAAATTATTAATGAGAGGTCTTTTTATAGGTTTTCTTCGTTTTCTTTTGCCTTGTCCATACATTTTATGGAGTTTCCGAACTGCACCTCGTCTTACATTTTTCATTATCTCTTTACTTCGATGTTGAACCACTTCTTTTACATTTGCACCTGTGGCAATATCAGATAATGCATTAATACCAGAGTTAATAACCTCTTTTTTTAATATATTAGCTCCAGACGTAAATATTGGTTTTAAATACCTAAAAAGACTAAACCTTTACCTTGTACCTTTGGTAAGGTACAATTGAGTGTAACAAAGGACCAATATCCTCAAGATCTTTTCCTGATTGAACTAAATAATATTTGTAGTACGCTCTCTCCATAATGAATAAAATAAAATAATATATAGTTTTGTAAAATCGCTTTTATTTATACTTTTTTAAAATGTAATACAATTTTTGTTGGAATTGAACTATTGAAAAAGTTTATTTTGTATCCATATTTATCACATAAAAGTAATGAAATGTTATTAAATGATTTTTCCACATTGCAATATTGAATATTACTGAGTTCTGTTACAGTATCAGTGAAAGAATTTTGTATGTTAACAGATCTTAAACACCTTATACCTTTATCACCTATTTTTTGCGGTTCAATTATATCTGTGTATATAAAAAACATATCTGGTTTACTAATGGGAATCAATCGAAAAATCTACAAAAGTTTTGAAAGCTTCTATTACACGTGATTTATATTTTTTAAAATCTGTAACTTTAAAAGATACTTGATTGAAACATGTTGTCAAAAGTCCTTCGAGGGTATAAGCGTAATTTGCTCTTATTTTTATATCTATTTTAGGCTTAGTAACACATATTGTTGTGTAAATTAAATTTTTAGGCATCACCTCAGCGTTTATTGGTTGTGTATAATGAACTTCATCGTTTATAAAATTAAAAATTCCCCAAATCAACTGTCGTTCAACTTCTTTTCTTGTAAACCTATTAAGTGGGCTTGGGCTATCTAGAGGAACAGTTATAATGTCTCCTGTATCAGTTTCAAAAATTTGTACATTTTGATTTCTAATTGATTTTCTTTTTCTAAGACGTTCTCCAACTGAAGCAGCTGACAATGCTTTTGTTAAAACATTTTCCTGAATTGCATCATCAAATACTTCGTCATCAGCTTTTTTTTCATATACTTCTTCTTCTTCAGGAACAACTTGTATTCCTACATTCTTATATTCAGGAAAATGTGATTGAGCTTCCGCATCTATATACATTGGTTTTGCACGAGTTTGAGTACCTTTTGTTTCCGTAATTTTTACTTTCTCCTCTTTATTTCTAGGAAGTACTCTATTTTTGTTTCTTATGTTAAATAGATTTTGTCTGTATAAATACCATTTCTGAGTGTCTGTTAGATATTTATTTAACAATATTTTTTTCATATTTTTATCCAACTCATTTAATTCACAGTCTGCATTTTGTTTCATTTTCTCATAAATCTCGGGTTTTAGTATAATCATTTTGTTAAATGTTGTATTATTCATTTTATAAAATTTCCGATTATCCATGATAGTACTGCACCAAGAAGTGTAGGTAAAAATCCACCACGTTGAATAATGATTTTTCTTTTACTATTTATAGATTTTTGGCGGAAAATGAGGGATCTCAATTCCTTTTTATACTTTCGTAATTGAGTTGTTGATTTTTTACTTAGATTACAATTACCTTTTAAAATATTTAAAGCAATTTCTCAAAATGTTTTTATTATTTCAGGGTCACAGTGTTTTATACTTACTTTCTGGAATTTTGGTTTAGAGGTTTTTAATAGGTGCAATATATGTCGATTGGTCTTCAAACGTTTCATATTCCTCCCCAAATTGTTCTAATTGATCTCTCGTACAATAACACAAACCTTTTCCAAATATATCACTTCTTAATCGAAATATATCATTAACGTCTTGAGTAAAATCTATTAATATATACCAGTATGGTTCTGACGTCACTTCATTATATACTTTTTCAAATGCTTTAATTTGATTGGGATATATTTGGCGAGCTAGAGGTAATATCTGCGATTTATCTCTTGGATTTTTGAAAAGTACCAAATATTTACAGTTGAGTGAAATATCTCTTCAAAATTTACCCTGGTGAAAAACATTTTGTGTTACAAATATTACAGATAAACTTCTATGGTGTGATCCTCTAGTAAATAAATCACATACATACTTATCATGGGAATTTAACATCATATCATCGATAATAATTCACAAAGGTTCTTGATTGTCATTAAAATCCGGAATAGTGTTACTATATTCCACATCTTTTAAATATTTTGGAAAGGCATTTTTGTCTGGATTACACCAAATAATTCTATTAATATGTGGTTGTATATTTTCTTTTTTATACTTTATTAAATTATGAATAAAAGTGGTTTTACCACAGCATGATGGCCCCGCTACCATCACTGTAAATGGATGAAATAACATAGTTGTATTAGTTAAAAATAGCACTGTTAACCTATATTTATATGAAAAGCTTTTTTGCCGAAGTGAATATAAATGTAAATTTATTTATTCTAATGAGTATTCTTACACAAACCGTCGACATGGTTAAACGAGTTCTCATAGTTGACCTACAATTTTTACAAGGAAATGAAAAGCAATATTTCCTATAAGAATTAGCCATACTTGAAAAAGGAAGTTTAATTCCAACTGTCTATCACTTCAAAGCACTGTACCCCTCTTAGTCCGGATATGAAATATAATAACCAGTATTGCGAAAATAAAATAAATGGACTTAAATGGAATAACGGTCTAGTTGAATATTTAGATGTAAAATGTATATTAAAACACTATTTAGAGTCAGCTGAAAAAATTTATGTTAAAGGAGAACAAAAAAAACTATTCCTTCAAAAGTACATTGACAGTGATAAAATAGAAGATTTAAGCAGAAACTTACCGTCATTACAAAAGATTGATAACTTTAAATCAAATTGTCCTATACACTTATTAAACAACAATTTCAGATGTGCTGTTAAAAATTGTTATAATGTATATATGTATCTTTTAAAAGAAAAAATGTTAGATTAAGACAGCACAGTTTTCTATAAAATTGTAAAATATTTTTAAATAAAAAATTATTTCAAACATATAAATAAATTTGTTTTATTTTTTTTTTTAACACAACATAAGAATACATCTTTTTTTTGTTCTACATTCTTACATATCAATAAAATCTAAAAATACTAATAATTTTTTCTTTCCTCTTCTTTAAATATTTCATCAGAACAAAAAAGAAAAGAAAAAAATTCATCTCAAAATATCAATTTGGTCAAGGTTGATTCAGATTTAAAAACCAGCTTTGCACTTTTTTCTTTTAATTTTAAAAATTCGCATAGGTACACTTAATTTGTTTAAATTTTTCTCTTTACATTTTATAAAAACGCATTTTTCCTTACTATTTCCATTCACGCCTATTACTTAAACCACATGTTAGATATTTTTGATTTCCTGTTTGTTTTCTTTTTATTCATATTTTTGTCAACATTCTTACATAACAATAAAATCTTATACGGTGATACTCGCAATTAATTAATGGTTTTTATTTCCTCTTCTTTAAATACTTCATAAAAAAAGAAAAAACAAGAAAAAAAGAAAAAAAAATGCATCTCAAAATTGTATTAATTTTGTTGATTCTTTATCTAAGATGTAAAAAACCAGTTTTACAGCACTTTTTCTTTTAATTTTTTTAAAATTAGTTTTAAAATTTTAAAGAAACGTAGTTACACATCTTTTTGTTCTGTTTTCATTTTTCTAAAGCATTTTTAAATTTTATAAAGCATTTTTTCTTATTCTTTTCATATATGCCTATTACTTAAGCTAAGTATACATCAACAAGAAGTATACCTGTACCACGTTAGATATTTTTGATTTCTTGTTGTTTTCATTTTATTCATATTTTTTTCTTGAACACAGAATAAATCTGTTTCATTTTTATATTCTTGTTTTCAAAATAGGTGACAAATGCAATTAACCTGACTTGAATTTTTTTCTTTTTTTATTCTTCACAGATTATGCAACATACAATGCACTTAAGCAACATGTTAGTCGTTAAGTACTTCCACAGCTTTAATTTCCTGGTTGTCTTCTTTGCATTCATATTTTTTTTTTGAACATTCTTACAAACAAAAAATATCTTACACGACACAATAATCATTAGTTTTTTTCTTTTATCTTCTTTAAATTGTTAAAGTAGAAAAAAAAAAAAAAAAAACGAAGATGCTAATTGTTATTTTGTATTTCTTCCTATAGTAAAACTAGTTAACCAACACAAAAAAAAAAAATTAGAATAGATGATTCAATATAAGTAGGCAATGTACTATTATATTTCGTATCACTTAATTAGAACGAAAAAAAGTAAAACGAGAAATTTATTTTTAAAATGAAAATTAGAAAAAATTAGCAGACTCAACTTAATACATAACGAAAACGTAATTTGTCTACCATCTGTATGACATAATTACAAATTTCAATTGAAATCTTCTGATTACATAGTTTCTATTTTAGAATTTTCTACAGAAAGAAAAGAAATTAATACCCTTTTGATTTTCCTTTTTGTTTTCCTTCTAATTTCATAACATACAAGCCATCCTATACCAGGTATTCAGAAATTTAAGAATGCAATATATTCTTAATAAATTTATCTTGATAATTCAATTTATTCTTTTACCTTTTTTTTTGTATCTTTTAAATAATATACAAATATTGTAAACTAAAGAAAAAGGTACATGTGGACGCTAATTTCTATTTTGAATTTCTTTTTAACCTTTTTTATATGCAACATATATATGTAGATATATATTCTACGTTCTTACTATATTATACTATACCAATCTATTTGCGTTCAACTTTTCTTTTTCTACCTTTTTAAAATACTACATAGTAATCTAAACCAAATATTCTTATATAAAAAAAAAAAAAAAAAAAAAAAGAAAGATGCTAATTGTTATTTTGTATTTCTTCCTGGAGTAAACCAACACAAAAAAAAAAACTCGCATTCCTTAAAGATACACTTTAAAAGTAGTTCACCAACATTAAATAACACGTGCTTTAATATTTACATATAATAGTTTTGCTAACTATTTTCATGTTGACCTATTATAATATACAATCAAAGAGCTCTAAAAGACTTGTTTTACCACCCACTTCTAACAGAATCCAGGTCACAACACTTCCGGTTTCTCTAAAACTCAAGGTCATTCAAATATAGGTTAATTTGCGTGGACGTACGATATGGTTTATTAAAAACTAGGTCGTGCGATACAAGCCCATTTCCCATGCCAAAGTGCCCCAATACCTACATCTATATAAAAGTTAATCAAAGTTATAATATAAAAACATTACTAACTGAATTATTTCAACAGAAAAAAAATATAAAAAATTTCAAAACAAAATTACCTGAACTATTCAAATTAGCTGTTGCTTATAATAAAGATGAATTGAATGGAATGGTGATGATTTATTCAGATATTATTCAATCATCTGTTTTTGGAAGCAGCAAAGGGTGGGCGTTGAGAGCTATCAGCATAGAAAATTGAAGAATACCTACAAATATTGAATTTGAAAATGTTCATTACATACCTATAGAAAAAAATTGTTTTGAAACGATAGCGATTAAAATTTGTAACCAATACAGTTTCCAGTTACTATCCAACAAAAATTGTAGTACACTTTAAAAAGCATTGATTGCCCAAAAGCAATATAAATACTACTACTCAAATATGGTATCCTATCAAACATGATGAGAGCTTACATGAGATATTATTCCTCTCAAGTAGGAGGAGGATTCAGCGATATTGGATTTTTATTACAACTTTATCCAGCTATACAAAGAGGTCGTGGTTTTGGAAATATATTCGGAAGTTTGATTCGTTACTTAAAGCCAGTTTTTACATCAGGTAGGGACTTAAATAAAAAAGAGTTTACAGCCTCTTTTTTAGTTAAAATATTTTTAATGATATAGCATCTGGTGCAAACATTTTACGGAAATCAGTAGCAAAGCAAAGAAAAATCTCCGATATATTCAATTAAAAATGGAATGTATAAAATCTGAACTTGATCTTTTTGCATCATTACCCGTACAAACAAGTCTTTTGCGTTCAAAAGAGGTAGCATATAATCCTTTGGCTTCTTTAGAGGCATCGCCGTCAACCATTGAATTTGTTTCACTTGGGAATGGAGTTACATATCGAGATCTAACCCCTACCTATATAAAGTTTGAAGTTCAAATATTAAAAAAAGATGGATCTCTTTGGAGTGCAACCGATAAAATAGGAACCGGAACTGAAGCAAGGGCAGCTTCACAGCCCAGTGTTGTAAATAATTTATTACACACTTTAATTAAACAATGTAATGTAACTCTAAATGGAAAAAACATCACTCCTTCAGATTCCTTATACCATTTTAAAGCATACATAACTATTTTACTAAATTATGGTACAGATTTCAGTCAAACACATCTGTTGGGAATTGGATAAGCCAAATGTCAATGATTCTAACAATTCTGGTTCTAAATCAAGACAAAAATCATACAAAAATTCTGCAATAATAATTTTCATTTTCAGTTGTATTAAAATAATGCGGAAAATATCCCTTTTTTAATACTGGTGATAAATCAAAGGCTTTTGGCAATTTTGATATTTGAAAATAATTTAATTTTCCATTGGAAAATAATTTAATGAATCTAAAAACTTAATATTTTCTAATATCATCAAAATTATTTTTGTACCCCGCATTATAAGTTCTGGCTTCAACGACGTATTTTCCAAAATATGGTTCAATATGAATTGGTGATCGTACGCTTGACCGTTATGTGCTACTACGATTATATTTTTAAATATTTTCTTTGTGTTAAAATATAAGATAAAAAATCGCTTATTACATTTTTGTTTTTAATCGTAGTGCGAAATTTACATTTTTGCCAAAAGAAAAGATTTTCCTCATATAAACATAAATCGCATTGTTGTTGAAATATACATAGCTTAGCTTCAAGTTGTTTAATTTCTCCTATAGATTCTTCATTTAACTTTTTTTCCTGTACAATTAGTTCTTGTCGACTTTCCAAATCGTAAAATATATATATAATATATCTCCTGTTTTTGTTTGCCGTACATCTGACTGTATATAACATAGATGCTCTTGGTCCACGTGTATTTTACAAATTTTACAAAAATATTCTCCAGAAAAATGTTTTCTATTTCGTAAATGTGTTTTTAAACATACGGTACATCTTATCACCGTATTGTAAACACTTTTTCTTGAAGATCCCGAAGCTTTGTGATTAGTGAGGCATTGTTGCACTCTAAAATAACCATTACAACGCTCACATAAAATATTTTTTTGATCTTTTGGACATGCCGCAGATTGTTGACACTGTGGGCATGTACCAAAGCATATGTGATTGATTTGCTGTTCTACGGTATGTGACATATTTCACAATAATATGAACAATAGAATGCAGCTGTTGATGTCACAACATTACAATGATGTCACAATATTGTAATGACCTTCATGATACAGGAGGTTCAGTCTTTTGCCATCATCACTTCCTTCAAATAAAACATCTCTACCTTTAGGTCCATATTGGTAAACGACAATTTTATAATCTTTTAAATATCGCTGAAACTGTTGAAGCTCTGGTATCCCACACCCGTTTTCTGGCATATCTACTCCAGCTTTATTGATGAGATCTGTGGTCATTTTTGGTTGTAATTTACCGGTGTTTTTCTTGATCTTAGTGTATTCTGAATCTTTTTCTATATGGGCTTTAGCCACTATAAGTGCCCGTGGAAGGCACAGATTATCCTTGTTTCTAATTGTGATGATACCTTTACGTTTTGCGCATTCCTCCGTAAAGGAATTATAATTCCTACCACGTTTCCCGCGACCTTGAGGTAATCGCATAGTAGTTATCCCCAGAAAAAAAGTATCAGTACTCAATCCTGTAAATTATAATATACCTAAATATAGTTACTAACAATATATATTTATGTTTAATACATATTACATATTATAAAACATATTATAATACATATACATATTATAAAATTTTCCAAAGTAATACCTTCGGAATTACTTTGGAAAATTTTACTTATCATTTCCCAAATATCCTCAAATTTAACTTCAGCAGCGTCTCTGAAATTTATCCAACCAGGACCCCGCTCTTAAAAACTTTTTCCACAAAAGTTTATACCCACTTTATCTGTGGGTAAAATGTGTCTGGTGCCATATGTTATTACTTCATTTATAGCCTCTTTTATTCAGGCTCTGCATTCTCTGGCACCTGTTTTAGTTGAAACTCCATTTTCCTTCCTCTTACATTAAATCTTTTAATGTTGGTCATTTGATCCTTACTAATATTGTAGTGGTTGTTCAATTCGCCCGAGGAAGTCGAAGCGCCGGCTATACTTTTATATTTTTGAAGTAACATTTTCTTAGACATTCTTTACTTCTTTTTAGTTTGATAGTTAGTCAACAAATTGTTATTGGAAATGAGTTTATTCTGAATATATATTCACAGATAAAGCACAAAATTTTGAGTTGGAATAGCAAAGTATTTTTTGCAACAATGTAATTTAAAAAATAAATAATGAATTTTAAATGTTTAATTAATTTATAATTAATTTCAAATAAAAACATTCCATTTTATTTTTAAAAGTCACGATTCCTATTAATTAATTTTAATTGTATGCACATTCCACTTTTTAAAAATTGCGATTTTTATACTATTTAATTTCAAGATTAATTTCAATACAAAGTAGCTAATTGACAATAGAATGTAGGTTGTGGCGAATTATTTATTAATTTTAAATGTTAACACATTCCATTTTATTTTTAAAATCACGATTTCAATACAAAGTAGTTAATATAATATATTCAATACTTTCATTTTATAATGTTCTAACTTGTATGTACAATAACTAAAAATTTAGTTCACATTATACAAAGTAACTAGCAGAAAATTTACCAATAGCTGAATTTTTTTCCGATTACAAAATACAAAGTAATTAACAGAATAAATAATTTCATATCAAACATCTGCATTTTTTGTTTAAAAAAAATTAATCATTAAATACAACTTTTTTTTTCTCACGATTTTATACATACATATCAAGATCAATGCATGTTATTTACCTCATAAAATAACAACTGCATTTTTGTATTAAGAAAAGCTCTCAATCTAACATTTTAATAATGCAAAAAAAAAAACAAACTATACCTCATTTTTCTACACTTGTTCTTAAATTTTCGTTCTACATTAACAAGTACTTATAAATCAATAAATACAACTTTTTTTTTCTCTTATGTACAATAACTAAAATTTTAGTTCACATTATACAAAGTAAGTAGCAGAAAATTTACCAATAGGTGAATTTACAAAATACAAAGTAATTAATATAATAAATCATTTTATATCAAACACCTGCATTTTTTGTTTAAAAAATTAATCACTAAATACAACTTTTTTTCTCATGATTTTATACATACATACCTGCATTTTATTCATCTCATAAACAATATCAAGGTCAATAACTGCATTTTGTTTATCTCATAAATAAGAACTGCATTTTTGTGTTAAAAAAGCTTTCAAACTAACATAATGCAAAAAAAAAAAAAACATTTCAATATATTATGCAATTATTCACAATAAACAACTTTCTATATGCACACGCGCCAACAACATTCCTTAAAAGTTCAAACACCTTTGTTGTAACCATAAAGCTTAATAACATTCCTATGCGCACGCGCCAACAACATTCTTTAAAAGTTCAAAAACCTTTGTCGTGGCCATAAAACTTAATAACATTCCTATGCGCACGCGCCAACAACATTCCTTAAAAGTTCAAATACCTTTGTCGTGAGTTCATTGACATTGATATTGCTATCAATTTCTCGCACAAAATTCCCACGCCAAGGTGTATTTACCTACTGTACGCAATTTACCTACTAATATTCATCGTCAATTTTTTTTTGTGTTTAAATTCAATTTATGCGTTTTATTTAAAAGTTTAAAACTAAAAAGTATGAAATAAAATAATGTAAAAATTTTTAAATAATAGGAACATAAAAATATTAAATTTTATAACAGACTTTTTTTAAAACAAGAAAAATCGACTGATTTGTGTGCTAATTTTTTTCTAAGCATATTTTAAACAAATTTTATAATTCACACAAAAAAAAAAAATATTCACACAAACATAAATATTTTTATTAAATTACTAATTTACTTTTTTCTTTAAAATTAAACTTAAGTAAATAACACATAAAAAAATTGAGTATTGACGGACGATGAATACTAAAAAAAAAAAAAACAAAAGTCCAATAATTTGCTACATTACAGAATTAATTACAGCCATTTTTAAGAAAAGAATAAAATTATACATACGATATTACGATCTTCTGTATAAGAATATATTATGTAAAATTATGATTACGGAATAAGAATTCGCCTATAAATTTTTGAAATGAGAATTCGCCGAAAAAAAAAATATATTATATTAACAAATGCTAAATTGTTAATATTGCAATCGTATTATAACATTACAGAATTAATTTACAGAAATTCATTTGGAAAAAAACGCACATTATTATACGGAGATATGGAGATATCTATAAGATATAGATATATCTTATCTTTGAATCTACATTCTAAATTATGGAATCAAATAATTTGATTAAAAGAACTTGAAAATGATTTGTCCGATTTAAATAGTTAATATCTTATTAGATTATTAAAAAAAATCTTTTTTTTTCTTTAATGCATTTCTCTGCCACATAAATGTGGACAGGAAGGTAAAATGAAATAGATTTTAGGATTAGAAGGTTGAATGATTCAATTAAATGAGAAAATGTTATTCGTTGAAGTTGTAGTGCCTAGAGCTGCCGGTGCAGACGCAGTTGTTGATTTCGGGAAATGGTAGTTGAAATTGCATAGAGTGGGAGGAAGCTTGAAATTTCAGTAGAGATGGTATATGGTATGTATCCGTCGAAGTTGTTAATAAGTGAACCCGTCGAAGTTGTTGGAAGCATTAAGTTGTTGGAAGCATGGATTTTGAATAGATTATATTATAAATGTAAAGATGTAGTGAAATTATAAAAATATCCTATAGTATGTAGTGAATGTTTGTGGTTTTGTGATAAGAGTTTAAAATTTAAAATTTAGAATTTTGTTTTGCTGTTTTAATTGTTTTATTATTTAAATGGGGGGTGAAGAATGGATGTTTGTATGATTGTGTCAGCAAAATAGAAATTTTATGTAAAGTATCTGTAAAAAGAACGATTTTGAAATAGAAAAATGAAAAAATGAAAAATTGCCGTTTTAATTTTTTTTAAGTTCTTATTGGTCTTATATGAATGATATTATATGAAGCAATTGTGAAAAATTAAAATTGTGCTGATAAGAAAATAAAAATTTTTTAGAAGTACCAGTTCTTCATTAAAACGAGGAAGAATACAGTTGACTTTGTCAACTCTTAGATACCCGTACGAACCGTTAGTATGTTCACAGCCTGTCACTTTGCTTACAATATTATTTTTTTAATATTTTAGTATTTTAAAATAATTTGGGTGAATTTTATAATTTCTAGAATTATGGGTTGTACATATATTCAAACTATATGTTTAACAGAGATTTATAGCAGATCTCTGAGATAAGCAGATAACAGAGATAAGCAGATTTTAACATAACGATTATCAATCCAAAACTTTTTCAAATATTCTATAGTACCATTTAATACTAAGCGGTAAATGTATATTAAATTTACTTAGTACAAAATAGTAAATATAATTTTAAATATTATATTATATTATATTTAAATATTCCATTGACAGAATAATTTCTTATAAGTACAATAAAATACATATATGTATGTAAATACGGCGCTATATAATATACATCTATATTCTTATCATTCATTCACTAGTGACATATACAATATGTAAATAAACATGATATTATATAAGTATGTATGTATAACAATATCATATAAATAAAAATTCTTCAAGCAACCGTTATGTTGTTTATTTAT
This sequence comes from Poecilobothrus nobilitatus, assembly GCA_947095535.1. NCBI lineage: Eukaryota > Metazoa > Arthropoda > Insecta > Diptera > Dolichopodidae > Poecilobothrus > Poecilobothrus nobilitatus. The sequence goes on from OX352773.1 coordinate 127,157,396, forward strand.
TTACATGTTTTTGTACTACGCATTATATCCTCAACAATTTCAAATTATCGAGTAAAACAAAATGCAAAAAAATCGTTAAAGAAATTTGTTAGAAAATTTGAAAAAATCAAGTAACACTTTCGTCAATTATAAAGTAACCCTATATTATTAAAAAAAGTTGTTAACAGAAATAAGAGTATAATGTTGAAGCTTTAATTTTTGTGTATTACTTCAAAAAAATTTTAACAGGTGTTCAAGTTACAGGTGTTTAAAAATAGGAAATTTTCAGTTTTTGACCCCTTACAGCTCCTAAACGGGGAGTGATAGAAAAAAAATTTCTGAAATGACTCATACTAATTTTCAAAGATCTAACTTCTGTCAAAATTTCAAGTTTCCAACTTTAACCGTTTAGAAGATAGAAGGGTTAAAGAATTTTGCAAAATTTGAGTTTCGCATAACGGTAAATTAAGACACCGTATGCTACAAATATATATTTATTGTGTATACACTTTTAAAGCCAATGAAAGTAGTAATCGTCTGGCGCTTTCAAAATGAAGATATACCTTATACAACTTGTGCTATAACAATTTAAATATAGAGCTTTTTTGAACCTTTGGGGAGCTGTAGCTCCGTAACGGGTGGGGCTACAAAAAAAATTTATTAAAAATAAAATTAATATTTTTGTGAGATCTATCAGCAGTTAAAATTTCATAGCTCTATTTCAATAAAAATGTGGGGATCTAAAAGTTAGGTGTTCGAGAGCTACCTTAAGGTTTGGTCCAAACTCAACCAAAAAAAATAGGGAACCTACAAATTACTCCAAGAATATTTTGTGTAAATTTCAAGATTCTAGCTCTCTTAGTTTTTGAGTTAGCGTGCTGAGGGACGGACGGACGGACGGACATGGCTCAAAAGTCTTAGAATTTTTTTCTGATCCGATCCATACCTTTGAAGGTATATCTAGCTCGCTTATTTCGATGTGTTACAAACGGGGGAGTAATTTTATTATACCCGATCCTATCGTACGGGTATAAAAATCAGAAATTACGTCAGGGAATTCCTTTGATTAAAACAATTTAAAGAAAAAGCAACGAGATGTATACTGCAAAAGTTTTTTATTTATTTTTAATGTTTTTCGATATTTACATTTTTTTTCTTGAAATTTCTTTACAATTTAACCTAATCGGAATAGGCATAGCTTAGGAAATTTGATTGAAGTCTGAGTAAGTAAGTCCGTCCATTTATCATCTTTACCATCTCTCAATGAATTGAATTGGATCAATGTTGACTCAGCATAATTTCCCAAAAAATTTATATGATATTGAATTTCACGTCTATATTTCCTACTAAAATTTTTTTTATTTTCAAGAAAAAATTTATTAAATACGATAATTGTTCTTGCAAACTCCATTGTAAGTTGAAAATTAAAGAAAACTAATTAAGCGATTAACTTAATAAATTAAATACTGAGAATTAACTAAATCTTCTGTGGGTAGGAGTGTTAAGGGGTATAGAAATCTATTAGGTAAGTTTATGAATGTATTATGTTTAGGTTCGATAGCAATCCTATGATCTTATCCAGAGAAGATGTGTTTTTTTCTAATAATCTTATATTTATTCAAAATTGTATAAAAGGTTAATTTTAAGATTAAAAGGTGTTATAAAACGGTAAGTTTAGCAACGGAAAAGATCAAAATGTTTTGGGCTGATAACATTTTACATGGTTATGAATATTGTATTTGTGGCCGGAAATGGACCTCAATCAAAATAATTAATTAGAAAATATTCCATGATTTTTTGGAGATATATCTAACACCAGAAGGGGGAAAAAGCCGTGTGTTTTAAAAATTAGAAATGGTGAGTCAATAAATAATAAATTATTTTTATCTCCATTGGATTGGCAACATATTAAAATAGAAGTATATGGCGGTGATATTTCCATTATTGGTACAATCAGACAATCATCAATCAAAAATCAGGATCAGGAACCTTTAGGATCTAAAAGCTTACTCATAGCATTAGTTTTACCACAATTTGACGACCCGACTATTAATCCTCTTATACTATCTGGAAAGCATTCGCAATGTTTTTTATATTTTTCTTAAAATTTTGATCAAAATTTTTAACTTTAACTGCGTTACCTACTTTTACAAATTTCATTTCTTTAACTTAAAAAAAGATTTTTTTCTTTTAAATGATTATGATGAGTTTTAAAAGTAGTGTTTGATTGACTTTCTTAAACTAAACTGCATATTATGCTTTTCTGCAATAAATATTTAAACAGTAATAAAAAAAACTGTTAAAGGAAGAGGAGTTATTAATTCATTAATTAATAAATTACCAATTGAAGCACATTTACCTGGCTACAATTATTGCGGACCTGAAACAAAATTAACAAAACGATTAGCTCGTGGTGGTAAAGGGATTAATGGTTTAAGCTTGAATTAAGCTTGATTAATGAAGCTTGTCGGGAGCATGATATAGTATATTCCAAAAGTTCTGATCAAAATCAGCGTCATGACAATATACTAGCAGAAAACGCTTGGCAAAGAGTTAAAGCTAAAGACTCAAGTTTTAGTGAAAGGTTAAATTTATATCTAGTTACAAACGCAATGAAAGCTAAAGTTAAACTCGGTATGGGTTTAAAAAAAAAACAAAAAAAAGTCAAAGAAAAAAACCTTTGAAAAATGTTATACAAGAAGTTAAATTAGCTATTAAAACTACAAAGAAACCAATGAATGATAAAAATATTATAAAAATAGTTTTACATGCAGCTCGAAAGTTTTCTAAGGGGCAGAAAAAAAAATTTTATATCCCTCGAATAATTCCGTTACCAAAAACTGGAGGAGTAGCTTTGGGTAGCTTATTACAAGAAACCGCAAATTGTGCAATATTTTGACAGTTTTGGAAATTTAAAACCCTCATTAGAAGTAATTCAATATTTAGGAGATAATCTTGTGTATAATTATGTTCTACGGCAAAGTTGTTCCTCTTTACTTGTGTAATAGCTTTTTCTTAATAATTTTTCTCTTATTATTTTCCTGTTACGAAATATTTGTAAAAACTGTTAAAAATGACACAGAAGTAGTTTACACTTCTTTCGGTTGTCCGATTTGCTCCAAAAGCTTATCAATCCGAGATATTTTCGTCAAAACCTTAAATATGAACTTTCAAAAAATTCCGTTCAGTCGTTTAGGCTGTACAAGTGCCCACAGACATACCCAAATATGAATTTATTAAACAGAATGTAAAGTTATTTTTATAAATATGTTTGCACTTTAATTAAAAGCTTTGATTCAAATTATATTGTAACTATAGTATACATGAAAGCTTTGATCACAAATTGTAAACGTGATTAAGTTCACTTTTTAAAACAAATAAAGAAAATACTATTTTAAAACAGCTTTTTTCGATCAAAAAAGTAGAAAATAAATTTTAAATTGTGAATTTTTCTGTAATTTTCTAAATTATATTTTTGCGATGCAAGCCTCCAGCTTTTTTATTATTTTGACGGGCTTTATGACACATATATGGCTATATGGCTATATTGAGGTAAAGTTTTTTAAAGAAACATCCATTCCAACTTTTTATACAAAAAACCAAAAGATCTTAAAAAATAATAAAGTCTGCTACGTGTGGGTGAAGAATGGCAATATATATACAAAAATATCATCTGATAGCAAATCAATTAGAATTTTACAAGAAGATAATTTAAATGTTAAGTGAAAATAATTGTATAATGTTACTCCATTGTTTTCCGTATGCTATGCGACTGCTATATTTAAATCTTGCACCATTTTTTTATTTTGTCTCGTAATAATTTTGTTTTAACAAAATAAATATAGTAAGAATAGAATGTAATATTATCTCCGGAACGTATATAAATGCAGAGGAAGCATGCATTTTACATGAATTTTCTATTAGTGTTAGTCCTGGCTATAAAATAATTGAAGTTCCTAAAAGTGTAATTTATCTACCCGTAACTGTTGATCAGATAAGATCTATCACTATTAAATTACTCGATCAGAACGGAAATTTAATTAATTTTCAAGGAGAAGCAATAACACTTAGATTGCATTTAAAAGTTTAAAATGTTAGTGTTTAATCAAAATTAGGATTCTTATATATATTCTCAATGTCGATTTTCGCATTGCAATATATTAAAGTCAGCAGGAGAAGAAGGAACACAACACTGGAAATCAAGAAAAAAATTAATTGTCGAAAATCAGCAATATCTAAAATTACTTGGATACCAATTAAAATGAACCTTTTTGGTGAACCTGTTTTAGATGAAACTATAATTAGTGCTCACTGGCATACATATTATCCATTCAACATAACCAATACAAACACCAATAGTAATATAAGAATAGTAATACAAAATCAGAATTTAAATATATTACCTTCAACAAGTTTTATTTATTTCAATTAAAAATATGTCAATAACATTTACTTTAAACGGAAACTCTTCTATATTGACAACTAATTATTTTCCTCCTATAGACCTAAAGGGGAAAGAATATACGTGCGGTTTAATAGATTCTCAAGCCTATAATTCAATACCCAATATAGATGAGAAAAATAATAAATTTATTATTGATGATAAACCTATTATAATTCCAATAGGTTCATATGAAATTGAAGATATTGAAACAATTCTCAGAAAAACGTTAAATATAACTAAAACAGATAAGGAAAAATTAATTTTAAGAGCAAATAATAATACATTAAAGTGCGAAATTTTTGCTGATAAAGAAATTGATTTTTCAAGAGAAGAAACTATTGGAGGATTATTAGGCTTCAGTAAAAAGAAATTATCAGCTAATAAATGGCATACTTCAGATTTCTTTGTTGATTTTAACAAAATAAATATAGTAAGAATAGAATGTAATATTATCTCCGGAACGTATATAAATGCAGAGGAAGCATGCATTTTACATGAATTTTCTATTAGTGTTAGTCCTGGCTATAAAATAATTGAAGTTCCTAAAAGTGTAATTTATCTACCTGTAACTGTTGATCAGATAAGATCTATCACTATTAAATTACTAGATCAGAACGGAAATTTAATTAATTTTCAAGGAGAAACAATAACACTTAGATTGCATTTAAAAGTTTAAAATGTTAGTGTTTAATCAAAATTAGGATTCTTATATATATTCTCAATGTCGATCTTCGCATTGCAACATATTAAAGTCAGCAGGAGAAGAAGGAACACAACACTAGAAATCAAGAAAAAAATTAATTGTCGAAAATCAGCAATATCTAAAATTACTTGGATACCAATTAAAATGAACCTTTTTGGTGAACCTGTTTTAGATGAAATTATAATTAGTGCTCACTGGCATACATATTATCCATTCAACATAACCAATACAAACACCAATAGTAATATAAGAATAGTAATACAAAATCAGAATTTAAATATATTACCTTCAACAAGTTTTATTTATTTCAATTAAAAATATGTCAATAACATTTACTTTAAACGGAAACTCTTCTATATTGACAACTAATTATTTTCCTCCTATAGACCTAAAGGGGAAAGAATATACGTGCGGTTTAGTAGATTCTCAAGCCTATAATTCAATACCCAATATAGATGAGAAAAATAATAAATTTATTATTGATGATAAACCTATTATAATTCCAATAGGTTCATATGAAATTGAAGATATTGAAACAATTCTCAGAAAAACGTTAAATATAACTAAAACAGATAAGGAAAAATTAATTTTAAGAGCAAATAATAATACATTAAAGTGCGAAATTTTTGCTGAGAAAGAAATTGATTTTTCAAGAGAAGAAACTATTGGAGGATTATTAGGCTTCAGTAAAAAGAAATTATCAGCTAATAAATGGCATACTTCAGATTTTTTTGTTGATTTTAACAAAATAAATATAGTAAGAATAGAATGTAATATTATCTCCGGAACGTATATAAATGCAGAGGAAGCATGCATTTTACATGAATTTTCTATTAGTGTTAGTCCTGGCTATAAAATAATTGAAGTTCCTAAAAGTGTAATTTATCTACCTGTAACTGTTGATCAGATAAGATATATCACTATTAAATTACTCGATCAGAACGGAAATTTAATTAATTTTCAAGGAGAAGCAATAACACTTAGATTGCATTTAAAAGTTTAAAATGTTAGTGTTTAATCAAAATTAGGATTCTTATATATATTCTCAATGTCGATCTTCGCATTGCAACATATTAAAGTCAGCAGGAGAAGAAGGAACACAACACTAGAAATCAAGAAAAAAATTAACTGTCGAAAATCAGCAATATCTAAAATTACTTGGATACCAATTAAAATGAACCTTTTTGGTGAACCTGTTTTTGATGAAACTATAATTAGTGCTCACTGGCATACATATTATCCATTCAACATAACCAATACAAACACCAATAGTAATATAAGAACAGTAATACAAAATCAGAATTTAAATATATTACCTTCAACAAGTTTTATTTATATAGAAGGATATCTATCAAATCACGATAGAACGACTCTTAAAAATACTAAGCTAGTTAATAATGCTGCACCATTTCTATTTGAGAGAATTGCTTATACGCTTAATGGTAAGGAAATTGATCATAATAATAAGGTTGGTATAACTTCAACGCTAAAAAATTATATTTCACTTAATGAAAACGAAAGCAGTGCTTTATTCAATGGGAGTTGGTCCCCAAAAACATCAATTCAGTTGGAAGAGCATTATTTCAGTTTTTACGTTCCTTTAAAGAGATTATTAAGATTTGCGGAAGATTATAAAAACTATATTCCTGAGGCACAACATGAATTGATATTAACACGCGCTGGAAGCAACAACAATTCATTAATATGTTCAAATGCTACTGAGAAGCCGGATATTACTATTACAAAACTAGGCTGGAGAGTTCAACATGTTAATTTGATGGATGCACTAAAAGACCAATTTTATAAAAGTATTGGTAATGGTTCTGTTATGAAAATGAGTTTTAGAAGTTGGGACTTAAACGAAAATCCATCATTACCGCCATCAAATCACTTCATTTGGAATGTTAAATCATCTTCACAATTAGAAAAACCTCGTTTTATTATTTTCGCTCTACAAACTGATCAACAAAATATCGAAGAAGATCTTTCAAAAGACCCTTCAATATTTAATCATTGTGATGTTTCTAATTTAAAAGTATATTTAAATTCTCAAGTATATCCGTATGAAGATATGAATTTAGATTTTCAAAAAATCGTTATGATTTAGCATATGAAGCATACTCGAATTTTCGAAGTACTTACTACAATCATCAAACATCAGAATCTTTAGTTTCATGGGGTAATTTTAAAGATTCATCTCCAATTTTTATAATTGACACCAGCTACCAAAATGAAGATCCTAAAATGGGTCCAGTTGATATAAAAATTGAGCTGAAAACTATCAAAAGAATTCCAGAAAAAACTACCGCTTACTGTCTTATTATTCATGATCGCTTAGTAGAGTTTAAACCGTTAACAGCTGAAGTAAATACAATTATTTAAATTTCTAAATAAAAATAAATGAAATGATTTAAATTTATAAAATATAGAACTTGTATACAAATAAGGTAACATTAATAAACTCAAAATCTTGCGTTTATGATTGAATTACTCTTTTTACTCTTCTGAAACATAAAAAATGGAATATGTAGTAATCGATATACAAGGTTTTTGAGATAATAATAAAAAATTCATTTTAAAAGAAATCGGTATTATTTCATCAAATGATGAAATTTAACATTTTATAATAAAACCACCTTATGGTTACCATTATTTAGATACAAAAAGAAAATATGCAAACAAATGGCTCACTAAAAATCATCACGGCTTACAATGGTCGGATGGTAAAACACATTTTTGTGATGTCATCAATTTTATAAAAATTTTTATATCTAATCAAACAAAAGTTTATGTTAAAGGAGAAGAAAAACAATCTTGGATTATTAACCTATTGAAAAAAAATAATGTTTTGGATTTGAATAATCGTGATTCTACATGTTTAAAAATATTGAAGAATCAACAAATTCATTGTTCTAAAAGATGTTCTTTTAACCATATTGGTGTGTGTGTGCTTTGGAAAATATTTACTTGTTCAAATTGCTGATTTAGGTAATTCAAAAGTATTTAAGAAGAGAAATTATTTAAAACATATTCATTTCACTATTGGCTATCGATAGTTTTAATTAAATAATTTAAAAAATTAATATAGATAAAATACAAAAGGTCTTCAATAAAAATCAGTCTTCAAAGGATTATGAAAGATTAAAGGATACTTCAACGGAATCTACTAAGAAATGGGGGGAAGAAATGAGAAGTCAATATCATAAAAAGAAAATTAGTGAGCAGTATCAAAAACAACCTAAATAGCTGAAATAAAATAAATAAAAATATAAAATTGTTAAAAATAAAAAACTAAATTAAAATTAAATATTTATCTTTTATTTATTTAAAAAATTTAACATATGTGTATATATATATTATATATTTATTCCAATTCTATAGAGGAATCATCATCTTCATCATAGAATTCTTCAATTTCTGCTCTACTGAATTTAATTTTATGTGTTGAACCACATTCACCTTCATTTATAACCATTATCCAATCAATTTACCACGTAAATTTCCATTATCCAATCTCCTCATTTGCTTTTCTGTTAACTTGTTATATCTTATAGGTAGGAATATTTTAAACTTTTTAGTCGTTAAAATTATTCTTTCCCCATATTTAGTAGGAATATTCAAGTTAATAATTTTAAAACTTTTATTTTGTTTCATATCAGAAACATTTATAGTTTTAATGATAGAATTAAATTTATTATTTATGTCATCAATAAATGTATCCATTTTTTATTTTTTTAAATTTTTTAAATTTTAAATTTAAATTTAAAAGTCTAGTTCGGTTGGCTGTTCAATTAAAACTAAATAAAGAAATTAAGTTATATTATTTTAATTAGAATAACTGAATTTAAATAGAAGGATGTATGTGGTTTTATAGTATCTAATATTTTAATGAAAATTTAAAGCAATTGCTAGAATTGTGAATTCAATGCAAAAAAATATATACATATTTTGAATTTGTTTATGAAGATTATAAAATTTAAATTAACTAGAAAGTTTTTTTTCATACCACTATTGTTTGCAAGTTTATGTTGAAACCTAAATTTATTATAGAATGTTTGCGATTTAACAATTTTTATCAATAATTATGTTTAGAGTTATATATAAATATAAATATATATTATGCTTACAGTTATATATAATTGAAAATTTCTCAAAGGCTAATTATTGTAAAGTATTTTAATATTTGAAATCCTTATCCAAAACTTTTTAATTTAAATTGTTTTATCATAGCTACTAATTTATTCTGAGCATGCTTCAGTTAGAAAGTATCAATTGTGTTTGATAGTCTTTTATTTTAAATTTTTATTTATTTTTTTTCAAAAAATGCCAAGCAATATTGAAATTATGAAAATGGGACATTCATGTTATGGATTTCCTTGCAACTTTTCATCACTTACAACCCTCATTTTGGTATTAAAGGATTTGATTGAAAGAAGTATATTATCTTCATCTCCATCACTAGTTTTTTCAGGTTTTCCTACTTTCATATATTCAGCAAACAACTCCATATTAAATTTATACGCACAATGTTTTGTTATCATATTTTTTAATAATTCTATTATTTTATCTTTAAAATTATGTAGAAACTCTTCTGGTAGTATAATGCTGAATATATGCTGAATTTTTCTTATGTAAAAAAGTTCTTAAATGGTAGATCCAATTTTTTAAACAGACTTCAATTTTACAGTCTAGACAAAATTTTGTTGATCTATTTTCCGCTGAACGTTTCATTTCTATTTTTATACCCGTACGATAGGATCGGGTATAATAAAATTACTCCTCCGTTTGTAACACCTCGAAATAAGCGAGCTAGATATACCTTCAAAGGTATGGATCGGATCAGAAAAAAATTCTAAGACTTTTGAGCCATGTCCGTCCGTCCGTCCGTCCGTCCTTCAGCACGCTAACTAAGAAAGCTAGAATCTTGAAATTTACACAAAATATTCTGGGAGTAATTTGTAGGTTCCCTATTTTTTTTGGTTGAGTTTGGACCAAAACTTAGGGTAGCTCTCGAACACCTAACTTTTAGATCCCGACATTTTTTTTGAAATAGAGCTATGAAATTTTAACTGCTGATAGACCTCACAAAAATATTAATTTTATTTTTAATAACTTTTTTTTCTAGCCCCACCCGTTACGGAGCTACAGCTCCTCAAAAGTTCAAAAAAGCTCTATATTTAAATTGTTATAGTACAAGTTGTATAAGGTATATCTTCATTTTGAAAACGCCACACGATTACTACTTTCATTAGCTTTAAAATTATATATACAATAAATATATATTTGTGGCATACGGTGTCTTAATTTACCGTTATGCGAAACTAAAATTTTGCAAAATCCTTTAACCCTTCTATCTTCTAAACGGTTAAAGTTGGAAACTTGAAATTTTGACAAAAGTTAGATCTTTGAAAATTGAGTATGAGTCATTTCAGAAATTTTTTTTGTATCACTCCCCGTTTAGGAGCTGTAAGGGGTCAAAAACTGAAAATTTCTTATTTTTAAATACCTGTAACTTGAACACCTGTTAAAATTTTTTTGAAGTAATACACAAAAATTAAAGCTTTAACATTATACTCTTATTTCTGTTAACAACTTTTTTTAATAATATAGGGTTACTTTATAATTGACGAAAGTGTTACTTGGTTTTTTCAAATTTTCTAACAAATTTCTTTAACGAATTTTTTTCATTTTGTTTTACTCGATAATTTGAAATTGTTGAGGATACAATGCGTAGCACAAAAAAATGTAAAGAAATAAACAACATAACGGTTGCTTGAAGAATTTTTATTTATATGATATTGTTATACATACATACTTATATAATATCATGTTTATTTACATATCGTATATGTCACTAGTGAATGAATGACAAGAGTATAGATGTATATTATATAGCGCCGTATTTACATACATATATGTATTTTATTGTACTTATAAGAAATTATTCTGTCAATGGAATATTTAAAATAATATAATATAATATTTAAAATTATATTTACTATTTTGTACTAAGTAAATTTAATATACATTTACCGCTTAGTATTAAATGGTACTATAGAATATTTGAAAAAGTTTTGGATTGATAACCGTTATGTGGAAGGTTAAAATCTGCTTTTGAAGAATTTATAAACATATAGTTTGAATATATGTACAACCCATAGTTCTAGAAATTATAAAATTCACCCAAATTATTTTAAAATACTAAAATATTAAAAAAATAATATTGTAGGCAGAGTGGCTGTGAACATACTAACGGTTCGTACGGGTATCTAAGAGTTGACAAAGGCAACTGTATTCTTCCTCGTTCTTTTCTTTTTTAAATTAAAAAATTAATTAAATAAAACTGTACTAGAGTGATACTGTTATATTACAGTTGAACGATTCAGTAAAACAAAAGCTAAAAAAATTAAATATTAGTATATTATGGTTAGATGTAATTTATAAATAAGTTCATCAATACACTCATACTTATACACTTTTTCTTTTTTATATATTTCAACTATAGACGTCATCTCCCTGACGTCATTTTTGATTTTTTTAATAAAGAACTCCTGCTTCTAAAAATTTTTTATTTTCTTATCAGCACAATTTTAATTTTTCACATATAAGACCAATAAGAACTTAAAAAAAATTAAAACCGAAATTTTTCATTTTTTCATTTTTCTATTTCAAAATCGTTCTTTTTACAGATACTTTACATACAATTTCTATTTTGCTGACACAATCATACGAACATCCATTCTTCACCCCCCATTTAAATAATAAAACAATTAAAACAGCAAAACAAAATTCTAAATTTTAAACTCTTATCACAAAACCACAAACATTCACTACATACTATAGGGTATTTTTATAATTTCACTACATCTTTACATTTATCATATAATCTATTCAAAATCCATGCTTCCAACAACTTCGACGGGTTCACTTATCAACAACTTCGACGGATACATACCATATACCATCTCTACTGAAGTTTCAAGCTTCCTCCCACTCTATGCAATTTCAACTACCATTTCAAAACCTAATACTTCCGAAATCAACAACTGCGTCTGCACCGGCAGCTCTAGGCACTACAACTTCAACGAATAACATTCTCTCATTTAATTGAATCATTCAACCTTCTAATCCTAAAATCTATTTCATTATACCTTACACTTAAATCTCACTTTCAAATTAACGAATACTATATTCAAAAACTTTCAAAATAACGAACACTAGATTCAAAATAACAACTGTCAAAATATTGTGATGTCATCTGACAGCCCCAGAAACCCCATATCCTATCTACTTGTAACTTATGCATAATATACAAATAAACATTGTTTAAAAACTAAAAAAAAAAACAGCTATCTCCAAACTTCTAACTTGCTAACAAAACTTCTACAGTTTAAATTTTGCGTCATCAAAGAGAATTATATGCATAGATATAATAAAAATTTTTGGAGATATAAAAAAAAAAAATTTCATATAAATTCATATGGCGGTTTGTTATAATATATATGAAATTTGGACTTAGAAAAAAATTTAAAAAAACATTAAAGTTGGTCGGATCAAAATATGTTCTACGGCAAAGTTGGTCGAATCAAAATATGTTCTACGGCAAAGTTGTTCCTCTTTACTTGTGTAATAGCTTTTTCTTAATAATTTTTCTCTTATTATTTTCCTGTTACGAAATATTTGTAAAAACTCTTAAAAATGACACAGAAGTAGTTTACACTTCTTTCGGTTGTCCGATTTGCTCCAAAAGCTTATCAATCCGAGATATTTTCGTCAAAACCTTAAATATGAACTTTCAAAAAATTCCGTTCAGTCGTTTAGGCTGTACAAGTGCCCACAGACATACCCAAATATGAATTTATTAAACAGAATGTAAAGTTATTTTTATAAATATGTTTGCACTTTAATTAAAAGCTTTGATTCAAATTATATTGTAACTATAATTTATATTCTGTATACTAGAAAGCTTTGATCACAAATTGTAAACGTGATTAAGTTCACTTTTTAAAACAAATAAAGAAAATACTATTTTAAAACAGCTTTTTTCGATCAAAAAAGTAGAAAATAAATTTTAAATTGTGAATTTTTCTGTAATTTTCTAAATTATATTTTTGCGATGCAAGCCTCCAGCTTTTTTATTATTTTGACGGGCTTTATAACACATATATGGCTATATGGCTATATTGAGGTAAAGTTTTTTACAGAAACTTCCATTCCAACTTTTTATACAAAAAATCAAAAGATCTTAAAAAAATAATAAAGTCTGCTACGTGTGGGTGAAGAATGGCAATATATATACAAAAATATCATCTGATAGCAAATCAATTAGAATTTTACAAGAAGATAATTTAAATGTTAAGTGAAAATAATTGTATAATGTTACTCCATTGTTTTCCGTATGCTATGCGACTGCTATATTTAAATCTTGCACCATTTTTTTATTTTGTCTCGTAATAATTTTGTTTTAACAAAATAAATATAGTAAGAATAGAATGTAATATTATCTCCGGAACGTATATAAATGCAGAGGAAGCATGCATTTTACATGAATTTTCTATTAGTGTTAGTCCTGGCTATAAAATAATTGAAGTTCCTAAAAGTGTAATTTATCTACCTGGAACTGTTGATCAGATAAGATCTATCACTATTAAATTACTCGATCAGAACGGAAATTTAATTAATTTTCAAGGAGAAGCAATAACACTTAGATTGCATTTAAAAGTTTAAAATGTTAGTGTTTAATCAAAATTAGGATTCTTATATATATTCTCAATGTCGATCTTCGCATTGCAACATATTAAAGTGAGCAGGAGAAGAAGGAACACAACACTAGAAATCAAGAAAGAAATTAACTGTCGAAAATCAGCAATATCTAAAATTACTTGGATACCAATTAAAATGAACCTTTTTGGTGAACCTGTTTTTGATGAAACTATAATTAGTGCTCACTGGCATACATATTATCCATTCAACATAACCAATACAAACACCAATAGTAATATAAGAACAGTAATACAAAATCAGAATTTAAATATATTACCTTCAACAAGTTTTATTTATATAGAAGGATATCTATCAAATCACGATAGAACGACTCTTAAAAATACTAAGCTAGTTAATAATGCTGCACCATTTCTATTTGAGAGAATTGCTTATACGCTTAATGGTAAGGAAATTGATCATAATAATAAGGTTGGTATAACTTCAACGCTAAAAAATTATATTTCACTTAATGAAAACGAAAGCAGTGCTTTATTCAATGGGAGTTGGTCCCCAAAAACATCAATTCAGTTGGAAGAGCATTATTTCAGTTTTTACGTTCCTTTAAAGAGATTATTAAGATTTGCGGAAGATTATAAAAACTATATTCCTGAGGCACAACATGAATTGATATTAACACGCGCTGGAAGCAACAACAATTCATTAATATGTTCAAATGCTACTGAGAAGCCGGATATTACTATTACAAAACTAGGCTGGAGAGTTCAACATGTTAATTTGATGGATGCACCAAAAGACCAATTTTATAAAAGTATTGGTAATGGTTCTGTTATGAAAATGAGTTTTAGAAGTTGGGACTTAAACGAAAATCCATCATTACCGCCATCAAATCACTTCATTTGGAATGTTAAATCATCTTCACAATTAGAAAAACCTCGTTTTATTATTTTCGCTCTACAAACTGATCAACAAAATATCGAAGAAGATCTTTCAAAAGACCCTTCAATATTTAATCATTGTGATGTTTCTAATTTAAAAGTATATTTAAATTCTCAAGTATATCCGTATGAAGATATGAATTTAGATTTTCAAAAAATCGTTATGATTTAGCATATGAAGCATACTCGAATTTTCGAAGTACTTACTACAATCATCAAACATCAGAATCTTTAGTTTCATGGGGTAATTTTAAAGATTCATCTCCAATTTTTATAATTGACACCAGCTACCAAAATGAAGATCCTAAAATGGGTCCAGTTGATATAAAAATTGAGCTGAAAACTATCAAAAGAATTCCAGAAAAAACTACCGCTTACTGTCTTATTATTCATGATCGCTTAGTAGAGTTTAAACCGTTAACAGCTGAAGTAAATACAATTATTTAAATTTCTAAATAAAAATAAATGAAATGATTTAAATTTATAAAATATAGAACTTGTATACAAATAAGGTAACATTAATAAACTCAAAATCTTGCGTTTATGATTGAATTACTCTTTTTACTCTTCTGAAACATAAAAAATGGAATATGTAGTAATCGATATACAAGGTTTTTGAGATAATAATAAAAAATTCATTTTAAAAGAAATCGGTATTATTTCATCAAATGATGAAATTTAACATTTTATAATAAAACCACCTTATGGTTACCATTATTTAGATACAAAAAGAAAATATGCAAACAAATGGCTCACTAAAAATCATCACGGCTTACAATGGTCGGATGGTAAAACACATTTTTGTGATGTCATCAATTTTATAAAAATTTTTATATCTAATCAAACAAAAGTTTATGTTAAAGGAGAAGAAAAACAATCTTGGATTATTAACCTATTGAAAAAAAATAATGTTTTGGATTTGAATAATCGTGATTCTACATGTTTAAAAATATTGAAGAATCAACAAATTCATTGTTCTAAAAGATGTTCTTTTAACCATATTGGTGTGTGTGTGCTTTGGAAAATATTTACTTGTTCAAATTGCTGATTTAGGTAATTCAAAAGTATTTAAGAAGAGAAATTATTTAAAACATATTCATTTCACTATTGGCTATCGATAGTTTTAATTAAATAATTTAAAAAATTAATATGGATAAAATACAAAAGGTCTTCAATAAAAATCAGTCTTCAAAGGATTATGAAAGATTAAAGGATACTTCAACGGAATCTACTAAGAAATGGGGGGAAGAAATGAGAAGTCAATATCATAAAAAGAAAATTAGTGAGCAGTATCAAAAACAACCTAAATAGCTGAAATAAAATAAATAAAAATATAAAATTGTTAAAAATAAAAAACTAAATTAAAATTAAATGTTTATCTTTTATTTATTTAAAAAATTTAACATATGTGTATATATATATTATATATTTATTCCAATTCTATAGAGGAATCATCATCTTCATCATAGAATTCTTCAATTTCTGCTCTACTGAATTTAATTTTATGTGTTGAACCACATTCACCTTCATTTATAACCATTATCCAATCAATTTACCACGTAAATTTCCATTATCCAATCTCCTCATTTGCTTTTCTGTTAACTTGTTATATCTTATAGGTAGGAATATTTTAAACTTTTTAGTCGTTAAAATTATTCTTTCCCCATATTTAGTAGGAATATTCAAGTTAATAATTTTAAAACTTTTATTTTATTTCATATCAGAAACATTTATAGTTTTAATGATAGAATTAAATTTATTATTTATGTCATCAATAAATGTATCCATTTTTTATTTTTTTAAATTTTTTAAATTTTAAATTTAAATTTAAAAGTCTAGTTCGGTTGGCTGTTCAATTAAAACTAAATAAAGAAATTAAGTTATATTATTTTAATTAGAATAACTGAATTTAAATAGAAGGATGTATGTGGTTTTATAGTATGCTAATATTTTAATGAAAATTTAAAGCAATTGCTAGAATTGTGAATTCAATGCAAAAAAATATATACATATTTTGAATTTGTTTATGAAGATTATAAAATTTAAATTAACTAGAAAGTTTTTTTTCATACCACTATTGTTTGCAAGTTTATGTTGAAACCTAAATTTATTATAGAATGTTTGCGATTTAACAATTTTTATCAATAATTATGTTTAGAGTTATATATAAATATAAATATATATTATGCTTACAGTTATATATAATTGAAAATTTCTCAAAGGCTAATTATTGTAAAGTATTTTAATATTTGAAATCCTTATCCAAAACTTTTTAATTTAAATTGTTTTATCATAGCTACTAATTTATTCTGAGCATGCTTCAGTTAGAAAGTATCAATTGTGTTTGATAGTCTTTTATTTTAAATTTTTATTTATTTTTTTTCAAAAAATGCCAAGCAATATTGAAATTATGAAAATGGGACATTCATGTTATGGATTTCCTTGCAACTTTTCATCACTTACAACCCTCATTTTGGTATTAAAGGATTTGATTGAAAGAAGTATATTATCTTCATCTCCATCACTAGTTTTTTCAGGTTTTCCTACTTTCATATATTCAGCAAACAACTCCATATTAAATTTATACGCACGATGTTTTGTTATCATATTTTTTAATAATTCTATTATTTTATCTTTAAAATTATGTAGAAACTCTTCTGGTAGTATAATGCTGAATATATGCTGAATTTTTCTTATGTAAAAAAGTTCTTAAATGGTAGATCCAATTTTTTAAACAGACTTCAATTTTACAGTCTAGACAAAATTTTGTTGATCTATTTTCCGCTGAACGTTTCATTTCTATTTTTATACCCGTACGATAGGATCGGGTATAATAAAATTACTCCTCCGTTTGTAACACCTCGAAATAAGCGAGCTAGATATACCTTCAAAGGTATGGATCGGATCAGAAAAAAATTCTAAGACTTTTGAGCCATGTCCGTCCGTCCGTCCGTCCGTCCGTCAGCACGCTAACTAAGAAAGCTAGAATCTTGAAATTTACACAAAATATTCTGGGAGTAATTTGTAGGTTCCCTATTTTTTTTGGTTGAGTTTGGACCAAAACTTAGGGTAGCTCTCGAACACCTAACTTTTAGATCCCGACATTTTTTTTGAAATAGAGCTATGAAATTTTAACTGCTGATAGACCTCACAAAAATATTAATTTTATTTTTAATAACTTTTTTTTCTAGCCCCACCCGTTACGGAGCTACAGCTCCCCAAAGGTTCAAAAAAGCTCTATATTTAAATTGTTATAGTACAAGTTGTATAAGGTATATCTTCATTTTGAAAACGCCACACGATTACTACTTTCATTAGCTTTAAAATTATATATACAATAAATATATATTTGTGGCATACGGTGTCTTAATTTACCGTTATGCGAAACTAAAATTTTGCAAAATCCTTTAACCCTTCTATCTTCTAAACGGTTAAAGTTGGAAACTTGAAATTTTGACAAAAGTTAGATCTTTGAAAATTGAGTATGAGTCATTTCAGAAATTTTTTTTGTATCACTCCCCGTTTAGGAGCTGTAAGGGGTCAAAAACTGAAAATTTCTTATTTTTAAATACCTGTAACTTGAACACCTGTTAAAATTTTTTTGAAGTAATACACAAAAATTAAAGCTTTAACATTATACTCTTATTTCTGTTAACAACTTTTTTTAATAATATAGGGTTACTTTATAATTGACGAAAGTGTTACTTGGTTTTTTCAAATTTTCTAACAAATTTCTTTAACGAATTTTTTTCATTTTGTTTTACTCGATAATTTGAAATTGTTGAGGATACAATGCGTAGCACAAAAAAATGTAAAGAAATAAACAACATAACGGTTGCTTGAAGAATTTTTATTTATATGATATTGTTATACATACATACTTATATAATATCATGTTTATTTACATATCGTATATGTCACTAATGAATGAATGATAAGAGTATAGATGTATATTATATAGCGCCGTATTTACATACATATATGTATTTTATTGTACTTATAAGAAATTATTCTGTCAATGGAATATTTAAAATAATATAATATAATATTTAAAATTATATTTACTATTTTGTACTAAGTAAATTTAATATACATTTACCGCTTAGTATTAAATGGTACTATAGAATATTTGAAAAAGTTTTGGATTGATAACCGTTATGTGGAAGGTTAAAATCTGCTTTTGAAGAATGTATAAACATATAGTTTGAATATATGTACAACCCATAGTTCTAGAAATTATAAAATTCACCCAAATTATTTTAAAATACTAAAATATTAAAAAAATAATATTGTAGGCAGAGTGGCTGTGAACATACTAACGGTTCGTACGGGTATCTAAGAGTTGACAAAGGCAACTGTATTCTTCCTCGTTCTTTTCTTTTTTAAATTAAAAAATTAATTAAATAAAACTGTACTAGAGTGATACTGTTATATTACAGTTGAACGATTCAGTAAAACAAAAGCTAAAAAAATTAAATATTAGTATATTATGGTTAGATGTAATTTATAAAAAAGTTCATCAATACACTCATACTTATACACTTTTTCTTTTTTATATATTTCAACTATAGACGTCATCTCCCTGACGTCATTTTTGATTTTTTTAATAAAGAACTCCTGCTTCTAAAAATTTTTTATTTTCTTATCAGCACAATTTTAATTTTTCACATATAAGACCAATAAGAACTTAAAAAAAATTAAAACCGAAATTTTTCATTTTTTCATTTTTCTATTTCAAAATCGTTCTTTTTACAGATACTTTACATACAATTTCTATTTTGCTGACACAATCATACGAACATCCATTCTTCACCCCCCATTTAAATAATAAAACAATTAAAACAGCAAAACAAAATTCTAAATTTTAAACTCTTATCACAAAACCACAAACATTCACTACATACTATAGGGTATTTTTATAATTTCACTACATCTTTACATTTATCATATAATCTATTCAAAATCCATGCTTCCAACAACTTCGACGGGTTCACTTATCAACAACTTCGACGGATACATACCATATACCATCTCTACTGAAGTTTCAAGCTTCCTCCCACTCTATGCAATTTCAACTACCATTTCAAAACCTAATACTTCCGAAATCAACAACTGCGTCTGCACCGGCAGCTCTAGGCACTACATCTTCAACGAATAACATTCTCTCATTTAATTGAATCATTCAACCTTCTAATCCTAAAATCTATTTCATTATACCTTACACTTAATTCTCACTTTCAAATTAACGAATACTATATTCAAAAACTTTCAAAATAACGAACACTAGATTCAAAATAACAACTGTCAAAATATTGTGATGTCATCTGACAGCCCCAGAAACCCCATATCCTATCTACTTGTAACTTATGCATAATATACAAATAAACATTGTTTAAAAACTAAAAAAAAAAACAGCTATCTCCAAACTTCTAACTTGCTAACAAAACTTCTACAGTTTAAATTTTGCGTCATCAAAGAGAATTATATGCATAGATATAATAAAAATTTTTGGAGATATAAAAAAAAAAAATTTCATATAAATTCATATGGCGGTTCATATGAAATTTGGACTTAGAAAAAAATTTAAAAAAACATTAAAGTTGGTCGGATCAAAATATGTTCTACGGCAAAGTTGGTCGAATCAAAATATGTTCTACGGCAAAGTTGTTCCTCTTTACTTGTGTAATAGCTTTTTCTTAATAATTTTTCTCTTATTATTTTCCTGTTACGAAATATTTGTAAAAACTCTTAAAAATGACACAGAAGTAGTTTACACTTCTTTCGGTTGTCCGATTTGCTCCAAAAGCTTATCAATCCGAGATATTTTCGTCAAAACCTTAAATATGAACTTTCAAAAAATTCCGTTCAGTCGTTTAGGCTGTACAAGTGCCCACAGACATACCCAAATATGAATTTATTAAACAGAATGTAAAGTTATTTTTATAAATATGTTTGCACTTTAATTAAAAGCTTTGATTCAAATTATATTGTAACTATAGTATACATGAAAGCTTTGATCACAAATTGTAAACGTGATTAAGTTCACTTTTTAAAACAAATAAAGAAAATACTATTTTAAAACAGCTTTTTTCGATCAAAAAAGTAGAAAATAAATTTTAAATTGTGAATTTTTCTGTAATTTTCTAAATTATATTTTTGCGATGCAAGCCTCCAGCTTTTTTATTATTTTGACGGGCTTTATGACACATATATGGCTATATGGCTATATTGAGGTAAAGTTTTTTAAAGAAACATCCATTCCAACTTTTTATACAAAAAATCAAAAGATCTTAAAAAATAATAAAGTCTGCTACGTGTGGGTGAAGAATGGCAATATATATACAAAAATATCATCTGATAGCAAATCAATTAGAATTTTACAAGAAGATAATTTAAATGTTAAGTGAAAATAATTGTATAATGTTACTCCATTGTTTTCCGTATGCTATGCGACTGCTATATTTAAATCTTGCACCATTTTTTTATTTTGTCTCGTAATAATTTTGTTTTAACAAAATAAATATAGTAAGAATAGAATGTAATATTATCTCCGGAACGTATATAAATGCAGAGGAAGCATGCATTTTACATGAATTTTCTATTAGTGTTAGTCCTGGCTATAAAATAATTGAAGTTCCTAAAAGTGTAATTTATCTACCTGTAACTGTTGATCAGATAAGATCTATCACTATTAAATTACTCGATCAGAACGGAAATTTAATTAATTTTCAAGGAGAAGCAATAACACTTAGATTGCATTTAAAAGTTTAAAATGTTAGTGTTTAATCAAAATTAGGATTCTTATATATATTCTCAATGTCGATTTTCGCATTGCAATATATTAAAGTCAGCAGGAGAAGAAGGAACACAACACTGGAAATCAAGAAAAAAATTAATTGTCGAAAATCAGCAATATCTAAAATTACTTGGATACCAATTAAAATGAACCTTTTTGGTGAACCTGTTTTAGATGAAACTATAATTAGTGCTCACTGGCATACATATTATCCATTCAACATAACCAATACAAACACCAATAGTAATATAAGAATAGTAATACAAAATCAGAATTTAAATATATTACCTTCAACAAGTTTTATTTATTTCAATTAAAAATATGTCAATAACATTTACTTTAAACGGAAACTCTTCTATATTGACAATTAATTATTTTCCTCCTATAGACCTAAAGGGGAAAGAATATACGTGCGGTTTAGTAGATTCTCAAGCCTATAATTCAATACCCAATATAGATGAGAAAAATAATAAATTTATTATTGATGATAAACCTATTATAATTCCAATAGGTTCATATGAAATTGAAGATATTGAAACAATTCTCAGAAAAACGTTAAATATAACTAAAACAGATAAGGAAAAATTAATTTTAAGAGCAAATAATAATACATTAAAGTGCGAAATTTTTGCTGATAAAGAAATTGATTTTTCAAGAGAAGAAACTATTGGAGGATTATTAGGCTTCAGTAAAAAGAAATTATCAGCTAATAAATGGCATACTTCAGATTTTTTTGTTGATTTTAACAAAATAAATATAGTAAGAATAGAATGTAATATTATCTCCGGAACGTATATAAATGCAGAGGAAGCATGCATTTTACATGAATTTTCTATTAGTGTTAGTCCTGGCTATAAAATAATTGAAGTTCCTAAAAGTGTAATTTATCTACCTGTAACTGTTGATCAGATAAGATCTATCACTATTAAATTACTAGATCAGAACGGAAATTTAATTAATTTTCAAGGAGAAACAATAACACTTAGATTGCATTTAAAAGTTTAAAATGTTAGTGTTTAATCAAAATTAGGATTCTTATATATATTCTCAATGTCGATCTTCGCATTGCAACATATTAAAGTCAGCAGGAGAAGAAGGAACACAACACTAGAAATCAAGAAAAAAATTAATTGTCGAAAATCAGCAATATCTAAAATTACTTGGATACCAATTAAAATGAACCTTTTTGGTGAACCTGTTTTAGATGAAACTATAATTAGTGCTCACTGGCATACATATTATCCATTCAACATAACCAAAACAAACACCAATAGTAATATAAGAATAGTAATACAAAATCAGAATTTAAATATATTACCTTCAACAAGTTTTATTTATTTCAATTAAAAATATGTCAATAACATTTACTTTAAACGGAAACTCTTCTATATTGACAACTAATTATTTTCCTCCTATAGACCTAAAGGGGAAAGAATATACGTGCGGTTTAGTAGATTCTCAAGCCTATAATTCAATACCCAATATAGATGAGAAAAATAATAAATTTATTATTGATGATAAACCTATTATAATTCCAATAGGTTCATATGAAATTGAAGATATTGAAACAATTCTCAGAAAAACGTTAAATATAACTAAAACAGATAAGGAAAAATTAATTTTAAGAGCAAATAATAATACATTAAAGTGCGAAATTTTTGCTGATAAAGAAATTGATTTTTCAAGAGAAGAAACTATTGGAGGATTATTAGGCTTCAGTAAAAAGAAATTATCAGCTAATAAATGGCATACTTCAGATTTTTTTGTTGATTTTAACAAAATAAATATAGTAAGAATAGAATGTAATATTATCTCCGGAACGTATATAAATGCAGAGGAAGCATGCATTTTACATGAATTTTCTATTAGTGTTAGTCCTGGCTATAAAATAATTGAAGTTCCTAAAAGTGTAATTTATCTACCTGTAACTGTTGATCAGATAAGATCTATCACTATTAAATTACTCGATCAGAACGGAAATTTAATTAATTTTCAAGGAGAAGCAATAACACTTAGATTGCATTTAAAAGTTTAAAATGTTAGTGTTTAATCAAAATTAGGATTCTTATATATATTCTCAATGTCGATCTTCGCATTGCAACATATTAAAGTCAGCAGGAGAAGAAGGAACACAACACTAGAAATCAAGAAAAAAATTAACTGTCGAAAATCAGCAATATCTAAAATTACTTGGATACCAATTAAAATGAACCTTTTTGGTGAACCTGTTTTTGATGAAACTATAATTAGTGCTCACTGGCATACATATTATCCATTCAACATAACCAATACAAACACCAATAGTAATATAAGAATAGTAATACAAAATCAGAATATAAATATATTACCTTCAACAAGTTTTATTTATTTCAATTAAAAATATGTCAATAACATTTACTTTAAACGGAAACTCTTCTATATTGACAACTAATTATTTTCCTCCTATAGACCTAAAGGGGAAAGAATATACGTGCGGTTTAGTAGATTCTCAAGCCTATAATTCAATACCCAATATAGATGAGAAAAAAAATAAATTTATTATTGATGATAAACCTATTATAATTCCAATAGGTTCTTATGAAATTGAAGATATTGAAACAATTCTCAGAAAAACGTTAAATATAACTAAAACAGATAAGGAAAAATTAATTTTAAGAGCAAATAATAATACATTAAAGTGCGAAATTTTTGCTGATAAAGAAATTGATTTTTCAAGAGAAGAAACTATTGGAGGATTATTAGGCTTCAGTAAAAAGAAATTATCAGCTAATAAATGGCATACTTCAGATTTTTTTGTTGATTTTAACAAAATAAATATAGTAAGAATAGAATGTAATATTATCTCCGGAGCGTATATAAATGCAGAGGAAGCATGCATTTTACATGAATTTTCTATTAGTGTTAGTCCTGGCTATAAAATAATTGAAGTTCCTAAAAGTGTAATTTATCTACCTGTAACTGTTGATCAGATAAGATCTATCACTATTAAATTACTCGATGAGAACGGAAATTTAATTAATTTTCAAGGAGAAGCAATAACACTTAGATTGCATTTAAAAGTTTAAAATGTTAGTGTTTAATCAAAATTAGGATTCTTATATATATTCTCAATGTCGATCTTCGCATTGCAACATATTAAAGTGAGCAGGAGAAGAAGGAACACAACACTAGAAATCAAGAAAAAAATTAACTGTCGAAAATCAGCAATATCTAAAATTACTTGGATACCAATTAAAATGAACCTTTTTGGTGAACCTGTTTTTGATGAAACTATAATTAGTGCTCACTGGCATACATATTATCCATTCAACATAACCAATACAAACACCAATAGTAATATAAGAACAGTAATACAAAATCAGAATTTAAATATATTACCTTCAACAAGTTTTATTTATATAGAAGGATATCTATCAAATCACGATAGAACGACTCTTAAAAATACTAAGCTAGTTAATAATGCTGCACCATTTCTATTTGAGAGAATTGCTTATACGCTTAATGGTAAGGAAATTGATCATAATAATAAGGTTGGTATAACTTCAACGCTAAAAAATTATATTTCACTTAATGAAAACGAAAGCAGTGCTTTATTCAATGGGAGTTGGTCCCCAAAAACATCAATTCAGTTGGAAGAGCATTATTTCAGTTTTTACGTTCCTTTAAAGAGATTATTAAGATTTGCGGAAGATTATAAAAACTATATTCCTGAGGCACAACATGAATTGATATTAACACGCGCTGGAAGCAACAACAATTCATTAATATGTTCAAATGCTACTGAGAAGCCGGATATTACTATTACAAAACTAGGCTGGAGAGTTCAACATGTTAATTTGATGGATGCACCAAAAGACCAATTTTATAAAAGTATTGGTAATGGTTCTGTTATGAAAATGAGTTTTAGAAGTTGGGACTTAAACGAAAATCCATCATTACCGCCATCAAATCACTTCATTTGGAATGTTAAATCATCTTCACAATTAGAAAAACCTCGTTTTATTATTTTCGCTCTACAAACTGATCAACAAAATATCGAAGAAGATCTTTCAAAAGACCCTTCAATATTTAATCATTGTGATGTTTCTAATTTAAAAGTATATTTAAATTCTCAAGTATATCCGTATGAAGATATGAATTTAGATTTTCAAAAAATCGTTATGATTTAGCATATGAAGCATACTCGAATTTTCGAAGTACTTACTACAATCATCAAACATCAGAATCTTTAGTTTCATGGGGTAATTTTAAAGATTCATCTCCAATTTTTATAATTGACACCAGCTACCAAAATGAAGATCCTAAAATGGGTCCAGTTGATATAAAAATTGAGCTGAAAACTATCAAAAGAATTCCAGAAAAAACTACCGCTTACTGTCTTATTATTCATGATCGCTTAGTAGAGTTTAAACCGTTAACAGCTGAAGTAAATACAATTATTTAAATTTCTAAATAAAAATAAATGAAATGATTTAAATTTATAAAATATAGAACTTGTATACAAATAAGGTAACATTAATAAACTCAAAATCTTGCGTTTATGATTGAATTACTCTTTTTACTCTTCTGAAACATAAAAAATGGAATATGTAGTAATCGATATACAAGGTTTTTGAGATAATAATAAAAAATTCATTTTAAAAGAAATCGGTATTATTTCATCAAATGATGAAATTTAACATTTTATAATAAAACCACCTTATGGTTACCATTATTTAGATACAAAAAGAAAATATGCAAACAAATGGCTCACTAAAAATCATCACGGCTTACAATGGTCGGATGGTAAAACACATTTTTGTGATGTCATCAATTTTATAAAAATTTTTATATCTAATCAAACAAAAGTTTATGTTAAAGGAGAAGAAAAACAATCTTGGATTATTAACCTATTGAAAAAAAATAATGTTTTGGATTTGAATAATCGTGATTCTACATGTTTAAAAATATTGAAGAATCAACAAATTCATTGTTCTAAAAGATGTTCTTTTAACCATATTGGTGTGTGTGTGCTTTGGAAAATATTTACTTGTTCAAATTGCTGATTTAGGTAATTCAAAAGTATTTAAGAAGAGAAATTATTTAAAACATATTCATTTCACTATTGGCTATCGATAGTTTTAATTAAATAATTTAAAAAATTAATATGGATAAAATACAAAAGGTCTTCAATAAAAATCAGTCTTCAAAGGATTATGAAAGATTAAAGGATACTTCAACGGAATCTACTAAGAAATGGGGGGAAGAAATGAGAAGTCAATATCATAAAAAGAAAATTAGTGAGCAGTATCAAAAACAACCTAAATAGCTGAAATAAAATAAATAAAAATATAAAATTGTTAAAAATAAAAAACTAAATTAAAATTAAATGTTTATCTTTTATTTATTTAAAAAATTTAACATATGTGTATATATATATTATATATTTATTCCAATTCTATAGAGGAATCATCATCTTCATCATAGAATTCTTCAATTTCTGCTCTACTGAATTTAATTTTATGTGTTGAACCACATTCACCTTCATTTATAACCATTATCCAATCAATTTACCACGTAAATTTCCATTATCCAATCTCCTCATTTGCTTTTCTGTTAACTTGTTATATCTTATAGGTAGGAATATTTTAAACTTTTTAGTCGTTAAAATTATTCTTTCCCCATATTTAGTAGGAATATTCAAGTTAATAATTTTAAAACTTTTATTTTGTTTCATATCAGAAACATTTATAGTTTTAATGATAGAATTAAATTTATTATTTATGTCATCAATAAATGTATCCATTTTTTATTTTTTTAAATTTTTTAAATTTTAAATTTAAATTTAAAAGTCTAGTTCGGTTGGCTGTTCAATTAAAACTAAATAAAGAATTAAGTTATATTATTTTAATTAGAATAACTGAATTTAAATAGAAGGATGTATGTGGTTTTATAGTATGCTAATATTTTAATGAAAATTTAAAGCAATTGCTAGAATTGTGAATTCAATGCAAAAAATATATACATATTTTGAATTTGTTTATGAAGATTATAAAATTTAAATTAACTAGAAAGTTTTTTTTCATACCACTATTGTTTGCAAGTTTATGTTGAAACCTAAATTTATTATAGAATGTTTGCGATTTAACAATTTTTATCAATAATTATGTTTAGAGTTATATATAAATATAAATATATATTATGCTTACAGTTATATATAATTGAAAATTTCTCAAAGGCTAATTATTGTAAAGTATTTTAATATTTGAAATCCTTATCCAAAACTTTTTAATTTAAATTGTTTTATCATAGCTACTAATTTATTCTGAGCATGCTTCAGTTAGAAAGTATCAATTGTGTTTGATAGTCTTATATTTTAAATTTTTATTTATTTTTTTTCAAAAAATGCCAAGCAATATTGAAATTATGAAAATGGGACATTCATGTTATGGATTTCCTTGCAACTTTTCATCACTTACAACCCTCATTTTGGTATTAAAGGATTTGATTGAAAGAAGTATATTATCTTCATCTCCATCACTAGTTTTTTCAGGTTTTCCTACTTTCATATATTCAGCAAACAACTCCATATTAAATTTATACGCACGATGTTTTGTTATCATATTTTTTAATAATTCTATTATTTTATCTTTAAAATTATGTAGAAACTCTTCTGGTAGTATTATGCTGAATATATGCTGAATTTTTCTTATGTAAAAAAGTTCTAAAATGGTAGATCCAATTTTTTAAACAGACTTCAATTTTACAGTCTAGACAAAATTTTGTTGATCTATTTTCCGCTGAACGTTTCATTTCTATTTTTATACCCGTACGATAGGATCGGGTATAATAAAATTACTCCTCCGTTTGTAACACCTCGAAATAAGCGAGCTAGATATACCTTCAAAGGTATGGATCGGATCAGAAAAAAATTCTAAGACTTTTGAGCCATGTCCGTCCGTCCGTCCGTCCGTCCGTCAGCACGCTAACTAAAAAAGCTAGAATCTTGAAATTTACACAAAATATTCTGGGAGTAATTTGTAGGTTCCCTATTTTTTTTGGTTGAGTTTGGACCAAAACTTAGGGTAGCTCTCGAACACCTAACTTTTAGATCCCGACATTTTTTTTGAAATAGAGCTATGAAATTTTAACTGCTGATAGACCTCACAAAAATATTAATTTTATTTTTAATAACTTTTTTTTCTAGCCCCACCCGTTACGGAGCTACAGCTCCCCAAAAGTTCAAAAAAGCTCTATATTTAAATTGTTATAGTACAAGTTATATAAGGTATATCTTCATTTTGAAAACGCCACACGATTACTACTTTCATTAGCTTTAAAATTATATATACAATAAATATATATTTGTGGCATACGGTGTCTTAATTTACCGTTATGCGAAACTAAAATTTTGCAAAATCCTTTAACCCTTCTATCTTCTAAACGGTTAAAGTTGGAAACTTGAAATTTTGACAAAAGTTAGATCTTTGAAAATTAGTATGAGTCATTTCAGAAATTTTTTTTGTATCACTCCCCGTTTAGGAGCTGTAAGGGGTCAAAAACTGAAAATTTCTTATTTTTAAATACCTGTAACTTGAACACCTGTTAAAATTTTTTTGAAGTAATACACAAAAATTAAAGCTTTAACATTATACTCTTATTTCTGTTAACAACTTTTTTTAATAATATAGGGTTACTTTATAATTGACGAAAGTGTTACTTGGTTTTTTCAAATTTTCTAACAAATTTCTTTAACGAATTTTTTTCATTTTGTTTTACTCGATAATTTGAAATTGTTGAGGATACAATGCGTAGCACAAAAAAATGTAAAGAAATAAACAACATAACGGTTGCTTGAAGAATTTTTATTTATATGATATTGTTATACATACATACTTATATAATATCATGTTTATTTACATATCGTATATGTCACTAATGAATGAATGATAAGAGTATAGATGTATATTATATAGCGCCGTATTTACATACATATATGTATTTTATTGTACTTATAAGAAATTATTCTGTCAATGGAATATTTAAAATAATATAATATAATATTTAAAATTATATTTACTATTTTGTACTAAGTAAATTTAATATACATTTACCGCTTAGTATTAAATGGTACTATAGAATATTTGAAAAAGTTTTGGATTGATAACCGTTATGTGGAAGGTTAAAATCTGCTTTTGAAGAATGTATAAACATATAGTTTGAATATATGTACAACCCATAGTTCTAGAAATTATAAAATTCACCCAAATTATTTTAAAATACTAAAATATTAAAAAAATAATATTGTAGGCAGAGTGGCTGTGAACATACTAACGGTTCGTACGGGTATCTAAGAGTTGACAAAGGCAACTGTATTCTTCCTCGTTCTTTTCTTTTTTAAATTAAAAAATTAATTAAATAAAACTGTACTAGAGTGATACTGTTATATTACAGTTGAACGATTCA
The DNA here is from genome assembly GCA_947095535.1 of Poecilobothrus nobilitatus. Taxonomy (NCBI): domain Eukaryota; kingdom Metazoa; phylum Arthropoda; class Insecta; order Diptera; family Dolichopodidae; genus Poecilobothrus; species Poecilobothrus nobilitatus. The sequence continues at coordinate 127,187,422 of OX352773.1, forward strand.
GTAAAACAAAAGCTAAAAAAATTAAATATTAGTATATTATGGTTAGATGTAATTTATAAAAAAGTTCATCAATACACTCATACTTATACACTTTTTCTTTTTTATATATTTCAACTATAGACGTCATCTCCCTGACGTCATTTTTAATTTTTTTAATAAAGAACTCCTGCTTCTAAAAATTTTTTATTTTCTTATCAGCACAATTTTAATTTTTCACATATAAGACCAATAAGAACTTAAAAAAAATTAAAACCGAAATTTTTCATTTTTTCATTTTTCTATTTCAAAATCGTTCTTTTTACAGATACTTTACATACAATTTCTATTTTGCTGACACAATCATACGAACATCCATTCTTCACCCCCCATTTAAATAATAAAACAATTAAAACAGCAAAACAAAATTCTAAATTTTAAACTCTTATCACAAAACCACAAACATTCACTACATACTATAGGGTATTTTTATAATTTCACTACATCTTTACATTTATCATATAATCTATTCAAAATCCATGCTTCCAACAACTTCGACGGGTTCACTTATCAACAACTTCGACGGATACATACCATATACCATCTCTACTGAAGTTTCAAGCTTCCTCCCACTCTATGCAATTTCAACTACCATTTCAAAACCTAATACTTCCGAAATCAACAACTGCGTCTGCACCGGCAGCTCTACGCACTACAACTTCAACGAATAACATTCTCTCATTTAATTGAATCATTCAACCTTCTAATCCTAAAATCTATTTCATTATACCTTACACTTAATTCTCACTTTCAAATTAACGAATACTATATTCAAAAACTTTCAAAATAACGAACACTAGATTCAAAATAACAACTGTCAAAATATTGTGATGTCATCTGACAGCCCCAGAAACCCCATATCCTATCTACTTGTAACTTATGCATAATATACAAATAAACATTGTTTAAAAACTAAAAAAAAAACAGCTATCTCCAAACTTCTAACTTGCTAACAAAACTTCTACAGTTTAAATTTTGCGTCATCAAAGAGAATGATATGCATAGATATAATAAAAATTTTTGGAGATATAAAAAAAAAAAATTTCATATAAATTCATATGGCGGTTTGTTATAATATATATGAAATTTGGACTTAGAAAAAAATTTAAAAAAACATTAAAGTTGGTCGGATCAAAATATGTTCTACGGCAAAGTTGGTCGAATCAAAATATGTTCTACGGCAAAGTTGTTCCTCTTTACTTGTGTAATAGCTTTTTCTTAATAATTTTTCTCTTATTATTTTCCTGTTACGAAATATTTGTAAAAACTCTTAAAAATGACACAGAAGTAGTTTACACTTCTTTCGGTTGTCCGATTTGCTCCAAAAGCTTATCAATCCGAGATATTTTCGTCAAAACCTTAAATATGAACTTTCAAAAAATTCCGTTCAGTCGTTTAGGCTGTACAAGTGCCCACAGACATACCCAAATATGAATTTATTAAACAGAATGTAAAGTTATTTTTATAAATATGTTTGCACTTTAATTAAAAGCTTTGATTCAAATTATATTGTAACTATAATTTATATTCTGTATACTAGAAAGCTTTGATCACAAATTGTAAACGTGATTAAGTTCACTTTTTAAAACAAATAAAGAAAATACTATTTTAAAACAGCTTTTTTCGATCAAAAAAGTAGAAAATAAATTTTAAATTGTGAATTTTTCTGTAATTTTCTAAATTATATTTTTGCGATGCAAGCCTCCAGCTTTTTTATTATTTTGACGGGCTTTATGACACATATATGGCTATATGGCTATATTGAGGTAAAGTTTTTTACAGAAACTTCCATTCCAACTTTTTATACAAAAAATCAAAAGATCTTAAAAAAATAATAAAGTCTGCTACGTGTGGGTGAAGAATGGCAATATATATACAAAAATATCATCTGATAGCAAATCAATTAGAATTTTACAAGAAGATAATTTAAATGTTAAGTGAAAATAATTGTATAATGTTACTCCATTGTTTTCCGTATGTTATGCAACTGCTATATTTAAATCTTGCACCATTTTTTTATTTTGTCTCGTAATAATTTTGTTAGCACCAACGAAGTTTGTGCCATTGTCGCAATAGATATTGCTCCATAAGCCTCTTCTCGCGCAAAATCTTCTGAACGCTGCTATGAAACCTTCGGATGACATGTCGCTTACTAGTTCTATACGTATAGCCTTTGTGGCCATAATTATGAAAAAGGCAATGTAGGTTTTGTGGTCATACATATAAATAAGGCAATGAGACAGCATAAGTTGAGTGCCACCATGTACTAATTCTTTGTGAATCTTGTCGATTAATAATGTCGTGAGATAATCTCGATCTGTCAAGATTATCGGAATTTTTCATTATAATGTAGTTAAAATTGCATTAGTCAATCGTCCTCCTACTCTTAAGAATTCGTTTTGATCAAAAAATGGATTTAACTTGATTAGGCTATTTTTCTGCGGCATTGTTTTGTCATCCTTTAATGATTGAATTTCTTCGCAAAAACTTCTCTGTTGTAATCTTCTTATTAAAATTTGCATTGCTCTTTTTATATCCTGAGCTCTTAGATATCCTTTCACTTGAATGAGTTTTGACTTTGAGTTGTTTATGAATCGATAACAATGCGCTACGACTTGTAATAGCCTTGTTAGGGATGAGAAACGTAATTCAAAAGGAAACGTAATTCATCTTTGTCTGTTTTTAGTGACAAATTAAAACCTTTTTTTTTCCAATTCGGTTGAAATCTGCTTATTGCGTGGCCAAAATTCTGACATTTTTGTTAGCCAATCTGGACCATTACACCAAAGCTGGTAATTGGCTAATTCTGCAGGATGCATTGCCCTTGTTGCACAATCGGCAGGATTTTGTTTTGTAGGTATATGTGAACAAGCATTTTTTTCCAAAACGTCATGAATGTGCGAAACGGGATTGGCGACAAATGTGGCCCATCTGTTAGGGTGGTCTATTAACCAGGCTAACACAATTTCCGAATCACTCCATCCATAAATTGAGATATTTTGATCCAAGGATAACGATCTTTTCACTAGTTGAATTAACTTGGCCGCCAGACTGGTAGCACATAATTCCAGTCGCGGAAAAGATAATGTTTTTATTAGAGCGACTTTACTTTTTGCCGCAATTAAATTAACTTTTTGTGTACCTGCAGAATGAATAGTACTTAAGTATACGACTGCGGCGTAGGCCTTTATAGAGTCGTTTGCGAAGACATGAAGTTCTACGCCTATATTTTGGGGTGAATATTGGATCCATCTTGGAACCAGTATTTTGGTGATATACTTTAAACCGGTAGAATAATTCAGCCAAAGTTGTTTTAATTCGGCACTTATGCTATCATCCCAGTTGAGCCCTTTTAACCACAGTTTTTGCATGATGCTTTTTCTTATTATGATTAGCCAACCATCAACCAACCTAACGAATCGAATAGCTTAGAAAGTTGTGATAATATTGTTCGCTTTGAAAACTCTTGCTGTGTGTCAGGGAAATTTAACAAATATGAGCAATAATCTGTATTTGGATTCCATATAATTCCCAAAGTTTGTACTTCATTGTCAGTTTCTGTTGATGATAATACGAGTTTGGTGATAATACCATATCACGCAATGATGATGTGAGTTCTTTTTTATTTGACTTCCATTTGTGTAATAGGAATCCCTCATTCTTCATTAGGTTCATCGTTTCGGTTTTGATTTGTAATGCTGCTTCTACGTTATCTGCTCCCGATAACAAATCATCCACATAGAAATCTGAGAGTGCCACTTTGGATGCATGCGGATAATTTTGCTTCATCACGGGCTAAATATGGTGCACTTTTAGTTCCAAACGTGACGGTAACAATTTGTAATCTTTAACGTTTTCTTTGGTGTTTTCACGCCACACTATGCGTTGGTAGTTAGCATGTTTCTTGTCAACTAAAACTTGCCGACACATTTTTTCGATATCTGCTATGAAAGCAATTCTATGTTTGCGCCATCGGATGAATAGTGGCACTAATTCGCCTTGAATGACCGGACCCTTTTACATCATGTCATTTAAGGATGTTCCACTTTCTGTCGATTGTGATGTATCGAAGACCACTCTCAATTTTGTCGTGGTACTGGATTCCTTTACGACTCAGTGATGCGGCAGGTAACATGTTGTGTATTTAGTTTGATCATATTTCATAGCTTCGTGACGTGTGATGGGTATCATGTCACCTAATTTTAGATTCTCGTTAATTACTTTACAATACTCAGTTTTAAACTTCGTATCTCGTTTGAATTTAGCTTCTAGTTGATGAAGTCGGCGAATTGCAATGTTCATTGGTGTTCGCGCGTTGAATCTCGTAATGGCAGTGACACATGATATCTTCCTATTGGGAGTCTAATTGTTTTTGCTTTGTAAATTTGTTCACATTTTAGTTCTTCTTCTGTTAACCTATTAACATTCTGAATTTCTTCTATTTCCCAAAACAATTTTACTTGATCTTCCAGGTAGTGAGTTAAATGGTAGTTGGTTATGGTGATGTTTTGTGATGGAGCTTGATGAATTTCATCCGATAAAATCCAACCAATTTTTGTATTTTGAGCTAACCTCTGTGCCCCTTTTTAGGCCAGGTAATACAATTTTGATTCGATTTTAAACAAAACCTTGTTGCATCAATGTTATAAATCAAAAACGTAATACTTTTATTAGTTTCGATCAGGAAGACTTAACGTTTTGTAAAGGGATAAGCAATCTTCCAAATTTTTCTTTGAAAATGTTTTTCTGCAGTGCAAATATACCAGCCAAAACTAGTAGCTCTTGCATAGCAAAGGGTGTATATGATGAGCCAGATTTAAACTCTTTTTTTTTTTTTTTTTATTTTATTTTATTTAGTTTAAAACTAATTTAACAATTATCCTATTTTGTTTTTATAATCTTTTTAAATATAAGAAATATTTTCTTTAACATACTTAATAATTAATTTTTTATAAACATCTAATTTTGATTCTATTTTTATTTCATTTGGTAAGGCATTATACATTTTTAATCCATTGTAGAACAATATTTTTTTATTTCTTTCATTTTTTTCTACATCTAATCTAAAATATAATCTATTTCTTAAATAATAATTATGAACTTCATTTACATACAATAACTTTTCAGATAAATAATTAGGTAATAAACCATATTTAATTTTAAATACTTGAATTAAAACATTCATTATTACTTTTTGCCTTACGCTTAACCACTTTAATGTATTTAACATATATAATCTAGCTGTATATCTATTAACTTTTAATATAATCCTCATCGATTTATTTTGCAGTTTTTGTAACCTACTCATCATACTTTGGTTTGACATAAAAATTATTGAAGAGCAATACTCAAAATGGGGTTTTATAATAACATTATATAAATTAATTGCACAAGCTAATGTGATATTCTTTCTAATTTTTGAAAAAAAGTAAATTTTTTTAGCAATTTTTTTACAAATGTAATCAATATGCGATTTGAAATTTAAATTATTATCAACAATCACCCCTAAATATTTTATTTCATTAACTATTTCTATATTTTCATTATTAAAAACAACAAGGTTATTATTTAATTTACTATTAATTATCAAACATTTAGTTTTATCAATATTTATTTTTAGTTTGTTCATTTGGAACCATTCATTTAAATTTTGTAAATCTAAGTTTATTTTATTAACGCAATCATTTACATTCTCACCTATTATATATAAAAGAGCATCATCTGCGAAAAGTGCAATTTCATTAAATTTAATGCATTTCTGAATATCGTTGATGTATATTAAGAATAAAAATACTCCAAGAACTGATCCTTGAGGTACTCCAAGCTTTGTGTCTATTACTTCTGAAATGCATTCTTTTACTTTTGTACGTTGCTTTCTATTTTGTAGATACGATTCAAACCATTTTATTTCAGTACCAGTAACACCATACCTTTGAAGTTTTTTTAATAAAATTAATCTATCTATTGTTTCAAAGGCTCTGTGCAGGTCGAGAAATACTGCAACAATTGTCCTTTTATCGTCTACTGCAACCTTCCAGTTATAACCAGATTAAGTAGTGATTCATAACTGTGTCCTCTTCTGAAGCCTGATTGCAATTTAGCGATTAAATTATATTTCTCAAAATAGTTTTTTAATTGTTCAAAAACAATTTTTTCTAATATTTTTGATTCAATACAGTTCATATTCACAGGACGAAATTCTTTACAATTTTTTGTTTCAGCTACTTTCGGAATGGGAATTACAACAGTTTCTTTCCAAGTATCTGGGAAAATACCTGATTTTAACGATTCATTGACAATAGTTAAAAAATTCTCTCCAATTAAATCAAAACATTCAATAAAAATATTCTTATTCATCATATTAAGATCTCTTTTGTTATTCAATGATTTTAGAACTTTATTTAATTCTTCAATACTAATTAACTGGAATTTAAATTGATAAGGATAGTTGTCAATGATATTACTATATTGTTTAAATGCTATACTACTATTTATTTCACTTATACTATCTACAAAATACTGATTAAATTTTGTAGCAATCTCAGCCTCTTTTATATATATTTTATCCCCAAAACAAACTTCTTTGATTTCATTCCTTGGTTTTCTTAATATATAACTTTTTATTTTAAGCCACATAGATTTTTGGTCTCTTGCATTTTCAATTTGATTATTAATAAAACTATTTTTTGTTTCAAAAAGTTTGTTGGAATAAATATTTCTAATATGTTTATACCTATGCCACTCATTTATATTATTTATCAAAATTGCTCTCTGGTATTGTCTAACTCTTTCTACATTCATAAGTCTTAGTTCTTCTGTATACCATTGATAGCTTTCCCTTATGGTTTGCTTTTTTACAAATTCTTTTAAAATTGTAGTTAGTGATTTACTAAAAATGTCAGCTTTCAAATTACAATTTGTATAATATACTGTTAGCAATTCACTTTGGCATACTTTTGTTTTAAATATATTCTTATTGTATTTAAAATATTTAATGGTTTTTTTAACATCTCTAGTATTTTCATTTTGTATACTGATTACTATTGTTTCATGATCACTTATTTTTAACTGGTTGTCTACCATTACCTTAACATTATATTTGTCATTTACCATTACCAAGTCAATTAGTGTTTTAGAACGCATGGTTTGAGAATTTTCAATTTAAAAAACGAATTATGGTACAAATTAAATGCAATAAATATGTGGATTTTTGTTACTGCATCTCAAACTTCATTGAAAGTTTATTGTCTAAATTATTTCAAAATTGTAAAGCTTATTGCTCGATTCTGGAGCTAACATAAGGTTGATTGAAATGAGGGTCCGCTAGTTTTAGAACCACTATATGCTCCCACTTCTCATAATTGATTCTTGAAGATGATAATATTTGAGTTAGTTTTCTCATAATGAATCCTTCCACGTCAATAAAATGTTCATTCACGAGTGATTTTAGGGTGAAAGTGGTTTTATTATTAATTTTATGATTGTTTATTTCTCCAATGTCTTGGATTGTCTTGGACAGACTGATAAGGAAACAGAAGAGTACTACCTTCGAGGTAATTTGAAATTTGTTTGTGAAGTACAGGTTGTAGAAAGACTAGGAAGGATACTAATAGGTCTAATATCAGTTATAGCTGGATTATTTTTCTTCGAAACTGGAATTATTTTAGCTATTTTTTAAGCAACTGGGTATTCAGAAGTAGTTAGTATTGTATTGAAAATATGAACAATGTAGAGCAAAATAATTGGTATAAGTAATTTTATAAATTTAAGTGGGATATTGTCTGGACCTATAGCATTAGATTTGGTATCACATATTGCCTTCAAGACTTCATCAGCACCAATGTTATGAAAGCTGAAATTACTAGAAACAAATTCACAGTCATTATTTGTCATATTAACAGTATCAGCAAGAGCAGGTTAGTTTCAACCAAGAAGTTTCTATTTAACTCATTAAGGTCTAGGTTAATGTCATCCCTGTCCTTAGATTTACTTAACTCTAATTTTGAAGCATTTTTCCAAAAATCTGCACATCGTACATTTGAGTTCAACTGCTGGGCAATGTATTTTCGGCGCGCCTAGTGAATTAATAGAGATACTTTGTTTCGAAGTGTGGTAAACTTGTTACGATTTATTTCAGTTTTTGATCGTTTCCATTCTGCAAATGCAACGTCCCTCTCTGAAGATAGATTAGCTATTGTAGGGCAAAAATACGGAATATAATCATCTCGAGGTTTTAGAGTTCGAAGAGGAACATGTTGTCCAAAAAGGTCAGAAATGCAATTATTTAGATGCACTAGTTTTGAATTAATATCCGAATAGCTGTAAATCGAAATAAATTACATTTGCGCTGCATGTTCTAAAAGGTTGTTAACGTTACAGCATTTATAATCACGAAATGTAATTTTTTCAGTGCTTACAGATGTATTAGCTACAGATGTATTAGTAAATCATGGTCCAAGTACCGAGTAGTATTTTTAGTTTTTTGAATATGAACTTCTCTTTTCCGTGTAGTTACTTTATGGAGCCAACCATTGTTTTCATTTTAAAAGCTAGGCGAAACAACTTTAAAGATAAACGAAGAAGACTTTCATTGATGTAAATACGATTAGAGTCAGCAAAACCAATATGTGAAAGTTTCAAGGTTTTAAACGCAAAATACTTGTTAAAAAATGTGTCTCTATTACTGCTTCCCAAAAACTTAACAATAACGGTACAAACTCTGTTTGATATCCGGAACATGGAGTTAACACATGAAAAACTGGCTTGAAATCCAATGGCGTCTGAAATTTTTTTAAACACACTGACCATGCTTTCTTTCTCGGTACGTGGTACATCATTTATAAGAGGATCGGCGTGGTGTGACGATTTTTCAAGCATGGTAACTCTAGTTTGAAGAACGACAAGCAGCAGCCAAACTGATATGTTTATTTAGGTCAGTTTCAAGTTTATAAAATTTACTAGACATGGTGTTGATATTAGATATTGATTTTGCTTGGGGATGGGGATTTTGATAGAGATGAGGTGCTATTTGAGCGAAGTTTCATTATATTGTAGTTGGTAGCCATAATTCAATGCAAATCAAGAATTCAAGATTAGAATTTGAAGAAGAGGTTTATGTTGAGCACAATGTAATTTAATCAATTATGATGTAATTATAGAAACTGGTTAGCCTTCACCTTTTATGAAATCACTGCTCCATTAAAACAAGATAACAAATGCTCAAATAAATATTCATATTGTTCCAACCGTTAATCAGTATAGACGTGTTTGTCTTCGTTACTTAATTCAAGCAATTAATTTAATTAATTTAAACTCATAATTAATCAATTCGCTTTTTTCTTTTTTTCTTTGTTCACAATTTAAACAATAAAAAATTTTTAAAAATTTTATTTTGGTTATCAGAACTAGTTCTGAATTAGGGTAAAATAATTAGAATAATCGAGTTGTAAATATTACTGAGCATTACTTTTATTTTTCGATTTAAAGAAAAAAATAAAAATAATAATAAACATGAATTTAAAATGTGACATGACATGGATGTATCGGAGCATCTAGAATACAATTCCATCAATCGCTCCATGATTTTTTCGTGTGTACCGACTGCCAAAATACTCACATTCTTCTTAGGACCATGTATGATAATATCGACAACCGAATAACTGCTCTAAGTAAAGAAAAAGATGGCATGGCACTTAAATTACATGGAATGATTCAACTCAATAATGAAAATTTATACCTCGAAGAACATAGACAACCTCTCAAATAAAATAATGATTTTTTCAATGATTTTCAATGATTGAACTAAGTAAAAGATTGAAGTATAAGTAAAAACATAACTAATTCATTAGAGTGTTTTAGCAGTCCCTCGATTATCAAAATTTTAAATCATAAATTGGATGAATTGACTAACAAATTTTTAAACACAATGTCGGACGTAAATAATTCATTGGAGGTTATACAAAAAAACCAAAATAACTTAACAAGTAAAGTGCAAGATCTTTACAAAATTTATAGTGATATGCCAGCTAATTTTGCGTTTTATGTACCTAGTTTGGTTATACCATTACAGGACACCCTGGTTTCTGTGTCAGCCGAACTTCATAATGGAATTAACAAAATTAATAACATGTACAGTAAATGGGAAGATATGTGTGTGTCCATAGAAAATAAAATTAGTCAGACCTCAGCTTTAACCCAACCCAACACACCTGAAAGCTGTCGATTTAAAACAAAATGAAGAAACGTCCACTTCTTAAATTAACAACCGCAAATATACTAAAAATAGCAAGTTAAACGGTGGAACTACAGATAGTGAAAGTGCGGTTTACATGTTAAAAGGAGTACACTTCCATTTGGAAGTACAAAGCAGCGTATAGAAAAAATCTTTTTTGACAACTTTAGAATTCCCATCATAAATGCAGAAAAATAGTTCCGAAAAAACTAGTAAAAAGGAAAAAATACAAATACGAGTGTTTCAAGATATCTATTTCACTTAATAATGCACAATAATGATACTTTCTTCATTGGTAATAACATCACTTTAAGTCTGGAAAAACTGGTATGTTAAGTTAAACAAAAATAAAAATAATAGTTTAATTTACAACTCTAAGAACTCTTGTAAACCTAAGTTAAAAAATAAATGCAAGTATGTAAGTAATACGAAAAAAATTCCTAATCCTTACAATTATAAGTTTAACAAGGATTCTTCCACCTCAACACAAACCGATCCAACACTTACACAAGCCTCTCTCAAACCTGTACTTTCAAAGAAAACCAAATCTGTAGACACTACACAATTAAATAATTATCTAAACAATAGTTCAACACACACACAAACAAATTTATTGAACGGTATACATGACGCTAGCTTGATTATAGCTGAAAAACACACTTCTATTTCATCGGTAGTTGATAATGACACTAGCTTAGTAATAGCCAAAAATCATTCTTCTACTTCACCAGAAATAGATAATCCCAAACCATCTACCAGCAAAAATTATGATAACTTTATTTATTCACATACATTTATTCACATATAATACCGGGTGCTTGCAATAACATCATTGATAACATTAATAATATTAAGTAAAATAATACTAATAATAATACTAATAATAATAATAGTAATAATAATAATAATAATAATAATAATAATAATAATAATAATAATAATAATAATAATAATAATAATAATAATAATAATAATAATAATAATAATAAAATAATAATAATAATAATAATAATAATAATAATAATAATAATAATAATAATATTAATAATAATAATAATAATAATAATAATAATAATAATAATAATAATAATAATAATAATAATAATAATAATAATAATGATAATAATAATTTTGATCAGAAAATATATTGTCTATTCAATAAAGTTTTATTTACAATTTATTACTCTTTTATATCAAAAATGTTAAATAAATTTTGAGGAGCAAAATTTTGTAGTCTTCGATTAAAAGAAACCGCGCGAAATTAATACGAATTATTAATAAAAGTTTAATAAAATATTAATAAATTCAATAGAATTTAAAATTTTTTAATATGTGAAGTACGCACATCGGATGACGCTTATGTTTAGCACTGTGTTACTTTTACTCTATTGTGAATATATATATGTAAAATTTTGACAGCTGTGTTGTTTATTTCCTTAATTTAAATGTAGTTTTAGTTTATTGTTTGTTGCAATTTAAGTTTATTAACAATGCAACCTATTATTTAGTTTAATTAGTTGTAATTAGTGAAATAATGTTTTTAAATTTAATTTTAAGTGTGATGTATTTAGTAATATTTTAGTATAATAAAATTATAAAATTTTTTTATTTTTCTTTTTAAAAGGAATTAGTGAAAAATATTCTTTTTTACTTATCGAGTAATTTATTAATTTATAAATGAAGCTTTATTTTAATGTTTATTGTAATACATATCTTACAGGCTTTTGATAGAAATAGCAAACTGTTTTTATTAAATCAAAATTTCATATAATTAAAACAAACATTCATTTTAAAAACTTTCAACTTGAACATGGTTATGTTTACAACTTTTAATTTCATTCATTAGCTTAAATTTTTTTTTTAAATTTTATATTAAGATATAACAGATATACCAACCGTTAAGTTTTTAAATTTTATTTGAAATACAACTGCTGCTCTTATTTAAAAATAAAATTATTGGATGTTTAATATCTTATTAGATTAGAATTAGGTTCAAAAATGTATGTAATGTTTAAAGCTTGTAATAATAAATCTATTAAAAAAGCTAAAGGTCTAAAAGGATATGGCTCCTGTTATCATTGTTTTTATCATTCACATTTTTATGAATGTATCATTCACTTTTGGTGTTAACATTAAAAAATTAACTGTCAAAAATAGTTGCCATTGTATACTGCATTTTATATGAAAAAAATTTCAGTGTTGTGAATCGAGAAAAGTGAGTGATATATCTGTTTATCATTCACTTATTTTTTATTTGGTGAAAGGTACTATTTGTTTCAGTTGATTTCAAAAAACCTCAAAGAATTTATTATAACATACATTTTTAAAGAAAATTTTGCAACAACAACAGTTAGTTTAAATAAACATAGTTTAAATTCACAACGTTTAAATAAATATAGAAAGTAAAAAAAAACCTACTTGACAACTAAAATTACAGTTCATTCATTCACAATGAATGTTTTTTCATTTAATGATCATTCATTTTTGCTTTCGTTCACTTTATAGTGGCAATGGTAACAGGGGCCAATTGTAAATGATTTAAGTGTTGATTATTACAGAAATTCATTCTATAGTAATATCAGAGACTACATAGAGATGTCCAAATGGCAACAAAAAAGTTTAGATGTCGCTACAATATCGATTTTGAAATTTAGTCTCATTTTTCAACTTTTTTTTTTAAAGTTTCTTAAAGCAAGTTTTGGTCTCGGATATTTTTTTTTTTCATATATGTACATAAATGAACTTTCGTATGATTGGTATGGATGATAGAAATAACAAGTAACATACATATATGAATATGATCATATGATATCAAATGACATATTATGATATACATAATCTGATCAGTATCTAATATAATTTTTATATTATATATGCATTATGCCATATTATGCATTTATATTACTTGAACCAGCTTGCCTACATGCTTATTAAATTGTGAAAGTGTGTGTGAATCAAAATTAAATATAAATAGAAATACACATAAATACTATCGGCACTTTTTATATATGTATTTCAATATGATTCAAAAATCAATACATATTTATATTTATATTTTGTTTTGTGTAAATGTAATTATGTTCCAATTTGATATGATTTGATAATTTTTATGAATATGTACAGTATCCAGCAAATGTCATGCCACTTTTCTAATTGGTATAATTTTTAATTAAAAAAATGTTTAGAAGAATTTTAAAGCATTATTTTTTATTTCAGTTATTTTTATTTGATAGGTATATTATATTATCTTCAAAAAATACCCACATATATATGTAGGTATACTGTTATCAATATAACAATATGAGTCATGAGATCAAAAAATAAAATAAAATCATAATACAAAAAATTTTGTTACTTTGTTTGTTTGTTTTTCCCTGAAGTTATAAAGTTAAAAATATTATTAGAAAAAATTCGAAGCAATATTATTTTATTGCTTTTCTATATATATTTTTTTAAATTACCATTACTTTTGCTGGATACTGTATATTAAATCAGTTAAATTTAGTTAAATAAATAATGCAGTTAAATCAGATGATTTTCATAAAATAGATAACATTCATCCCATCTGATACCATATAATATACGATATACCATTTGATACATTCAAAAAATTCTGCTTGTAGTAGTGAAATACTGAATGCATATGAATGATAACCTTGAAACGTTTTTTCTTGTTGTTTTTATTGTATTTAGAATGTCTTCTTTATCATATTGAAAATTTACGTTTCTACTCGACATATTAAATATATATTTTCTCAAATACATTTTCCCATTTTTGCCTTATTTTTCTATTTTAAAAGTTATTTTGTCATCGCTTTGCTTTAAAAAGTTTAATAATCACAAGGATAAAAAAATTTTGAAAATGCATAAAATATATGAATGATCATTTTACACCAGATTTTACAGAAGATTCTGGTTTTCGCTAAATTCCTTTAGCTATGACACAAACTAAATATTTCTGTGCTTTAAGATATTTAAAACTAGCCAGTTTTAGCTGGCCCGTTTGAAAAAAAATTAGTACAAATTTTTGTATAAATTTGTACATCTCTATGTAGTCTCTGGTAATATGGTTATATTTAGGAATATGTATGAATGTTTTTAGATCTAAATTGCATACTATTTTATACCCAAAATTTGAATAAAATAGATTTTAGCTCAAACGATGATAAACAATAAATATCCGATATATATTAAACATATTACATAGGTATTATGTAATTTTATTGTAATAATTAGTTTTTACCACAATAATAATAAAATTTATATGTCTGATCTGATTTTATTTGCATAATTATTATTTCAGAATTTTTGCATATCAAATTTAAGAATTTTTGACTATCGAATTTCAGTCCTTTTATTTCAAATTTTATTTTACATAGAGAAAAAGATCATGAGAAAAGTGATCGTTTTTTCATTTCATACTTATTTTCGCATTTTTAAACCCAAGTTTCATGATACTTTGTGTACACATTTATTTTTTTTATTTCTTTTAAAAACTTTTATATTTTTAAGTTATTAAGCTTAAGCTTTTTTAAATTCCAAATTAAAACATATCTGATATATACTAACTACTAAGTTTGTAAACTTTATTTAAAATATAACTGATCTCAACATAAAAGTTTTCCTTTTTTCAATAATAATTCTGTCTTAATCTTAAAAACTTTTCATTTCTTCATCCTAAACTAAAATACTTAGCACTTTTAATTTAACTATAAACCATTTCAGAGATAATAAGTTTTTTTTTAAATAATAATACATAATTTAGTAATCAAACCAAAAAGTTTATAAGCATTAATTTTGAAGAGTAAATAATGTAACATTTAAAATATTTTTTTTAATTTTACTCATTTTTTAATATATGGTCTTTCAAAAGTAAATAATTAAAAGACATAGAATTTGAATTGTAAAAGTTTTTATATATTTTTGAAGTACAATGTTTGCCATTTATAATCTGAAAATGATATCTCCCACGCGACTCTTTGTGGATGCATTGGCTTCTCTTGGATCACGCGAGGGTTTTCCTCTCTCCAAATACGGCAGTTTTTTTCATTAACGCCGCCACCGATCTCAAAATGTATTTCGTCAGAAAAGATGATTTTTTTTTTTAAAATCGTCGTTTTATTTCAGTATCCAATTGGCAAAGTTCCGACGCATGAAATGATCATGTGGCAGCAATTCTTGTGCCAATTGAACTATAGGCCTACATACGCCTACAGGCATACGGTTCAATTGTCCCAAGTCCCAATTGTTGTGAACGTCGGGAAATTGAGATGGTGGGGTCAGCTGTAACACTATCACTCACAGCACCAATATTTTCTTGTGAACGACCGGCACGAGCATACTGATGTCTCGATCTTTAACAGCACCAGTTTCTTGAAATTTCCGCACAATATTAGAAATTTGTTGCTCAGTTGGACGATTATGTAGACCATAAACGTCGCGTAATTTGCGAAATATATTTCTTACAGAACGACCATTTTCATCCTGTAATTCCAACACGTTCTTGTAATGTATACGACTCCATTTTTATAAATGGCAAACCTTCAACTGTTAAAATGATATATAATATGGGTGCGTTCAATGTTTAAAGTGTATTACACAGTCTCCTACTTTTGAAAACTCAATTTGAAAGACTCTTTAGTTATGCATTTAGATCATGTTTATAAATAAAATTTATTTAACTTATGTACTTGTATTTTGATTATATTAACGAAAATAAATATTTTAAACTTTTTTAGTATTTATACCATGAACTATGTTTTAGGGTATAATAAATTTGCCATTACGTTTGTCATTACCTTAAAATAGTCGAGCTAGATATAGTGTCAAAGGTATGGATCGGCTCAGAATCAAATTCTGAGTCGATTAAGCCATGTACATCCGTCCGTCCGCCCATCCGCACGACAACTCAAAAAATAAAGGAGCTAGAAAACTAAAATTTTTTTTACGTCACATTTGCGAAATTGTTAGTTTCGCTTTTTCAATTCACCTTTTTCGGTCGCCTGGTTCGAGTAGCTGCCATACAACTTCTTTCTTTATATGGAAATAACTCAGTATCTATTGAAGCTAGGTATTTGACATTTTGCAAAATTATGTCGAGTTACAAGACAACAATATCTGTACAATTTGGTTATGCTGGTTCGACAGGTTCGGAAAGCTGCCATACAACTTCTCTTTTTAAATGAAAATAACTCAGTGTCTATTGAAGATAGGTATCTGAAATTTAGTGAAGAGGTGTCGAGTTAAATGCCAACAATTTTTGTAAAATTTGGTTGGTCCAGAGCAGCCGGTTGAGGCTTCTTGCACCTTGCAACTTAATGAAGCTGGGCGTCTGAAATATTACAAATAAAGATCAAGTCTTATGGCAACAACTTCTGTAAAATTTGGTTGCGCTGGTGCAATAGATTTGGGTAGCTGTCATACAACTCCACAATTAGAAACAGGATATATTATGTTCATACGGGTATCCCAGAGTTAACACAGTCTACTCTACTGCACGTTTCCTCGTTTTAAATTAGCTTGTAAATTGTTTCAAACATTGTTTCAAACATAGTTATACCCGTACGACAGGATCGGGTATAATAAAATTACTCCTCCGTTTGTAACACCTCGAAATAAGCGAGCTAGATATACCTTCAAATGGAATAGATCGGATCAGAAAAAAATTCTAAGACTTTTGAGCCATGTCCGTCCGTCCGTCCGTCCGTCAGCATGCTAACTCAAAAACTAAGAAAGCTAGAATCTTGAAATTTACACAAAATATTCTGGGAGTAATTTGTAGGTTCCCTATTTTTTTTGGTTGAGTTTGGTAGCTCTCGAACACCTAACTTTTAGATCCCCACATTTTTTTTTAAATAGAACTATGAAATTTTAACTGCTGATAGATCTCACAAAAATATTAATTTTATTTTTAATAACTTTTTTTTGTAGCCCCACCCGTTACGGAGCTACAGCTCCCCAAAGGTTCAAAAAAGCTCTATATTTAAATTGTTATAGCACAAGTTATATAAGGTATATCTTCATTTTGAAAACGTCAAACGATTACTACTTTTATTAGCTTTAAAAGTATATATACAATAAATATATATTTGTAGCATAAGGTGTCTTAATTTACCGTTATGCGAAATTCAAATTTTGCAAAATTCTTTAACCCTTCTATCTTCTAAACGGTTTAAGTTGGAAACTTGAAATTTTGACAGAAGTTAGATACTTGAAAATAATTTGATGTATGAGTCATTTCAGAAATTTTTTTTGTATCACTCCCCGTTTAGGAGCTGTAAAGGTCAAAAACTGGAAATTTCCAATTTTTAAACACCTGTAACTTGAACACCAATTAAAATTTTTTTGAAGTAATACACAAAAATTAAAGCTTCAACATTTTGCTCTTATTTCTGTTAACAACTTTTTTTAATAATATAGGGTTACTTTATAATTGACGAAAGTGTTACTTGATTTTTTCAAATTTTCTAACAAATTTCTTCAACAAATTTTTTGCATTTGTTTTACTCGATAATTTGAAATTGTTGAGGATATAATGCGTAGTATAAAAAAATGTAAATAAATAAACAACATAACGGTTGCTTGAAGAATTTTTATTTATATGATATTGATATACATACTTATATAGTATCATGTTTATTTACATATCGTATATGCCACTAGTGAGTGAATGATAAGAGTATATATGTATATTATATAGTGCCGTATTTACATACATATATGTATTTTATTGTACTTATAGAAATTATTCTGTCAATGGAATATTTAAATATAATATAATATAATATTTAAAATTATATTTACTGTTTTGTACTTAGTAAATTTAATATACATTTACCGCTTAGTATTAAATGGTACTATAGAATATTTGAAAAAGTTTTGGATTGATAATCGTTATGTGGAAGGTTAGAATCTGCTTTTGAAGAATGTACATATAAACATATAGTTTGAATATATGTACAACCCATAGTACTAGAAATTATAAAATTCACCCAAATTATTTTAAAATACTAAAATATTAAAAAAATAATATTGTAAGCAGAGTGACAGGCTGTGAACGTACTAACGGTTCGTACGGGTATCTAAGAGTTGACAAAGTCAACTGTATTCTTCCTCGTTTTTGCTTAGGAAAGAAAAAAATAATCAAGCCAATTTTTTTAATAATAATTCTATCCTATTCTATAATTAATTCAATTTTAATTCTTTTATTCTAATTTTTTAATCAAGTTTCTGAGATTTATGACTTTCATAGAACAAACGCAAAAAATTCATTCGAAAAAAGTCAAACGCAAAAAATTCATTCGAAAATTGTGTAAATTGTCAGGTTAATGAACTGAACAATTGATTTTATGTATCTTGGTTACTACAAGACAAAAATTTGTTTTGGTTGAGGTCTTAAGTTAGGTTGTATGTGTGGGTTGTTCACTTATAAACTCCAAGTGGTTGTATGGTAGGAAGTGAAGTGTTAAGCAATTTAAAGTAGGTTCGGTCCTTAATAAATAAAATTGTATAACTGCGGTTTAATTACAAGGCGCACATATAAAAGTAGTAAGAAAATTTTCTTATATGAAAATAAAACACAGAAAAAAATTTTTATTTTTAAATCTACAGAGCATAATTAAAATTGAAAATTTTATAAAATGAATAATCCAACATTTAATAAAATGATAATTTTAAAACCTGAGATTTATGAGAAAATGAAGCAAAATGCGGACGTTGAACTTAATGTCTTGGATAAAAATATGAAAAAAATATTGTTAAATAAACATCTCACGGACACTCAAAAATGGTATTTATAAAGACAAAATCTATTTAAAATAAGAAACAAAAAACGACAATTTTCTAGAAATAAAGAGGAGAAAGTAAAAATTTCGGAAACAAAAGTTACTCAAACTCGTGCAAAACCAATGTATATAGATGCGTCAATTCAATCGCATTTTCCTGAATATAAGAATGTTGGAATACAAGTTGTTCCTGAAGAAGAAGATATATATGAAAAAGAAGCTGATGACGAAGTATTTGATGATGAAATTTAGGAAAACCTTTTAACAAAAGCATTATCAGCTGCTTCAGTTCACATATCATATAATCAATAAAGAGAAAAACAAATGATATGCGACTAGAAAGTTTTTCTACTACCAACACTAATTCAAAATAATGGCCCACTTAATAGGCTTACAAGAAAAGAAGTTGAACAATAGTTGATTTGGGGAATTTTTAATTTTATAAACTATGAAGTTCATTATACACAATCAGCAAAAGCTGAAGGGATGCCTAAAAATATAAGTTACACTACAATATGTGTTACTAGGCCTAAAATAAATATAAAAATAAGAATAAATTATGCTTATACCCTTGAAGGACTTTTGACAACATATTTCAATCAAGTATCTTCGAAAGTTGTATGAAAGTTGTAATATGTTTTAGAAGTTAAGATAGTTAAAATAAAAGTTATAAATAATCAGATAAATTCGAATTTTATCTAAACTTTAACTGTCAATTATATTTTTATATTTAACAAACGTTTTTTATTGGTCTCTGGTTTTATTTAAAGTTTTCAACAGCTTAAAAATTTCGCTAAGCTAAAAATGATTGAACACACTTGAGATTTTTTTTTTTTTTACAATTATTGCTCAATGGCATAATGCCCCCAAAAGCATATGTGTTTATTTTATCTGCGATTACATATCTTTTATTATCTAATGAACTTAAAGCTACTTTATTTAAATTCTGTGTATAAATTGTATGTAAATGTGATCTAAATATTTTCATTTCTCTTAAACAAACTTCATTTTTTAACAAACAATTTTTATAGTTATCTAACGTTAAACTATTGACAATATATTTTTTTATTCCTTTTGCTTTTTTAACAGTTTTATTTTCATGTGTTTGAAGAAAATACATTTTAGATTTTAATCCAATAAATTCAGAAACAATTTTTCCATTAAATTCATCTTTAAAAAGACCAAGAACTTTTTTATTCAATAGACGGAAATTTAATTTTTTGTCAGATGGATAATCGGATGTATCAAAACGTTACGGTATATCACTGTGTATGTCAGCGTAAAAATCATCTTTCTGTATAGTGTAAATAAAACTGTCAGTGCCTGTGTAATTTATAAAAACTTTACTGCCATATTTAGGTAAATTATACATATCAATATCAGTTAATAATTGTAATTTGATATCCGTGTATTTTAACATAACTGCCCATGACAAACCCGGGGGTGTATAAAAATTTGCAGGAACTAAAGAATAGATTTTGTAGCATATTTTTCGAAAGTTTTCAAAAACATCAGTAAAATAAGCACATCTGTTTTAAGATAAAGTTTTAAATAGTCCCATAAGTTTTGACAATTAACCGTATTCCATACATTAACTGCATGAATGTAGTCTTCATCGGAACATGATGTGTTTGTCATTTGATTGGTAAAAGCTTCTTGTGAAGGTAAACTTCTTTCATCAAGTCATTCAATGGAATTTAAATACTCATAGGTAAAACCTTCCTTTCGAGTCATAAGTTTCATTTTTTCATTATTATTGAATTCTGTTTTTATATGAAACAAATCGTTTTCATTTAAATTTTTACATAAAGAATCAAGGTTAAAAGCCATAAATCTAAAGCTATCGAGAAAACGTAAATAAATTGAATGATTTTTATCTATTGTAATTTTTTTTAGATAATGAAATATAACGTTCTTATTTCAAGTCAATGACACCAATATGTCCATTTACTTCGTTTAGTTCTTTAAATAAAAGATGGCAATCAAAGTCGGAAAATTTATAAAAAAATATAGGAAAAAAATTTGGCCACCTATATAATAAATTACATTTAGAATGAGCGGGTCCTCTATAATTACCAGTAAAGTGACAATGGTATCTAATTCTATCATTAAAAGCTAAATGCTTACCACATATGTGACAATTTTCCTGAATTAATTGTTGAAGCTGCTCATCAAGTGTTAACAGATTCATTGGCTTTGCCATCATAAAAATATTTTTATATAATTCACTGCATGTTTTTGTTAACGATATGAGAAATTCCTTAGCACAGTTAACTCCAACAAACTCTTTGTAAGAGCTTTGACTATCATCAAAAGAACATTTAATGTAGTACGAGAAAGCTGCTGAAACATGTTGATGAATATTTGTTGTTGAAGACATCATTGCATTAGAACTCCATGTTGCAATAGGTTGTAAAATACTCTCAGCATCGGCATAAATAACAAAAGGTGTTAAGGGAAAGTAAGGAAGACATTTAGGTGCACGAACATTAATAGCAAAACCAAATTATCATAGCCACTCTAGATTGACTGAATATTTGATAGCCGTTCAGCTTAATCATACAAATGTATATTATGACAAACCTATATATTTAGGATTTACAGTACTAGAACAATCTAAAATTCTTATGTAGGTATGATTTTCATTATGATTACATTAAACCTAAATAAGGCAGTAAAGTTTTTTTAAATTACACAGGCACTGACTGTTTTATTTACACTATACAGACAGACCGCGTTTTGATACATCCGATTATCCATCTGACAATTTATTTAATTTCGCGCTATTGAATAAAAATGTTCTTGGTCGTTTTAAAGATGAATTTTTTGAATTATAAGAAAGATGAGATTTTTCTGAATTTATAGGAATAAAATCTAAAATGTATTTTCTTCAAACACATGAAAATAAAACTGTTAAAAAAGCAAAAGGAATAAAAAAATATATTGTCAATAGTTTAACGTTAGATAACTATAAAAATTGTTTGTTAAAAAATGAAGTTTGTTTAAGAGAAATGAAAATATTTAGATCACATTTACATGCAATTTATACACAGAATTTAAGTAAAGTAGATTTAAGTTCATTAGATAATAAAAGATATGTAATCGCAGATAAAATAAACACATATGTTTGGGGGTATGCCATTGAGGAATAATTGTAAAAAAAACAAGTAAATGTAACAACCGATTACAACCGACTTATTAATACCCTACACCTGAATAATTCGAATTAAATTAAAAATCCATAAGTGTTTTTGGCAGCTGCTTGAACTTCTTCCCTTTTCTGTCTTATTCAACTCGAATTTCAAGAACGTAAAAGAGGCATCCGCTTGGGATATGCTTGACACCCTTGTATAAAATTTTAAGTTTCTATCTTAATTATTTTCGAAGATTGGTAGTCCTTGGGAGGTTTGTGTCAGCTACCCGAATTGCCACTCCAATTCATCGAATCCATCTCAGGAACATAAAGAAAACTTGCCAGAACACCATTCTATTAAATTTAAAGGTTCTACTTTTGTTGGTTTTGGAGATATGCTCGTTGCTCTTGTGCTCGTCCGGAAGTTTCCACAATACGAACCCATGGTTCAAATTCTTTCAAATGTCAGTTTCCAATTTTACAGAAAAGGAAACATAACAGAACACCTTTGTACTAAAAATAAAAGTTCTATCTTTGTTGGTTGTGGAGATATAATCGTTTGCTCTGGGGCTCGTCCGGAAGCTTCCAAGATTTGAACCCATGCACCAAATTCTCACAAATTTCAGAAACATAAATCAAACATGAAGGAACACCATTCTGCCTAATTTAAAGGTTATATCATTGTTGCATTTGGAGATAATATCATTTGCTCTGAGGCTCGTTCGGAAGCTTTCAAAATCCGAACCCAAGGACCAAATCCTCTCAAATTTCAGAGGCCTAAATCATACATGAAAGAACACCATTCTGCCAAAAGTAAAGGTTATATCTTTATTGGTTTTGGAGATAATCTCATTTGCTCTGGGGCTCGTTCGGAATCTTCCAAAACCAAACCCATGGACCAAATCCTCTTAAATTTCAGACACATAAATCAAACACGAAAGAACACCATTGTACGAAATTCAAAGGTGCTACCTTTGTTCGTATTGGATATAATCTCATTTGCTCTGTGGCTCGTTCGGAAGCTTCCAAAATTCGAATCCACGGTTCAAATTCTTTCAAATTTAAACCCATGGCCAAATCCTCTCAAATTTCAGAGACCTAAATCAAACATGAAAAAACACCATTGGGCCAAATTTAAAGGTTATATATTTGTTGTTTTTGGAGATAATCTCATTTGCTCTGGGGCTCGTTCGGAAGCTTCCAAAATCCAAACCCATGGACCACATCCTCTTAAATTTTAGAGACATAAATCAAACTGGAAGAAACATCATTATAAAAAATTTAACGGTTCTATCTTTATTGGTTTTGGAGATAATCTCGTTTGCTCTGGGGCTCGTTCGGAAGCTTCCAAAACCCGAACCCATGGACCAAATCTTCTCACATTTCAGAGACTTAAATAAAACATGAAAGTACACCACCCTGCCAAATTTAAAGGTTATATCTTTGTTGGTTTTGGAGATAATCTCATTTGCTCTGGTGCTCGTTCGGAAGCTTCCAAATCCAAACCCGTTGACCAAATCCTCTTAAATTTCAGAGGCCTAATCATACATGAAAGAACACCATTCTACCAAAAGTAAAGGTTATATCTTTATTGGTTTTGGAGATAATTCCATTTGCTCTGGGGTCGCTCGGAAGCTTCCAAATCCAAATCCATGGACCAAATACTCTTAAATTTCAGAGACATAAATCGAACGGGAAGGAACATCATTGTACAAAATTTAAAGGTTCTATCTTTGTTGGTTTTGGAGATAATCTCATTTGCTCTGGTGCTCGTTCGGAAGCTTCTAAAACCCAAACCCATGGACCAAATCCTCTTAAATTTCAGAGACATGAATCGAACGGGAAGAAACATCATTGTACAAAATTTGAAGGTTCTATCTTTGTTGCTTTTGGAGATAATCTCGTTTGCTCCGGAATCATTCGGAAGCTTCCAGAATCCGAACTTAGCCTTTCTTTCGTAATTAATAACCTACTATATAAATTTCATCAAGATAGCATCATTATTTTTTGAGTTATCGTGCGTACAGACGGACGGACGGACAGACGGACATCGCTAAATCGACTCCGGCGGTGATCCTGATTCAGAATATATAAACATGTCTATACCTAACTCGCTTCCTTTTGGTGGTTACAAACACCATACCAAAGTTAATATACTCTATACTTTAGGTGTAGGGTATAAAAATCAAGTTTTTGTTAGCTTAGTTTTAATAAAAAAATATAATTTAAGGATGAATAAAAAATATTATTACAAAAAAAAAATCGAATTTTAAGTGTGTTCAATCATTTTTAGCTTAGCGAAGTTTTTAAGTTGTTGAAAACTTTAAATAAAACCAGAGACAAATAAAAAACGTTTGTTAAATATAAAAATATAATTGATAGTACAGATAGATAGTATTTACATAAAATTCAAATTTATCTGATTATTTATAACTTTTAATTTAACTATAAAACTTCTCAAAGTTCATAATATTTCATTACATTTCAGCCGTTTAACTCAAAACTTTTATTATTTATTTTATAAATAATATATTTATTATAACAAAACATTTCATTTAAAATTATTTTGTATACATTTCTTTTTGTACCTATTCAAATCAAACTTTTTTTTCAAGTAAATATTAAAGTTTAAACTTTAATAATAACAAACTTTAAAAACTTTTCATATCTTCACCTTACTAATTTTTTTGCATAAGGTTAGAAGGACTTAAATTGTTATAATAGAATATAAATTTGAGTTTTGGTAAATATGTTTAACCTTTGTTAATAATAATTTTGTATTTAAACCAAACTTTGAAATTTTTAAATCCAAAACTTTAAAAACTTTTCATATTTTCACCCTAATTTAGAATGTTCAGCACTATAGCTTAAGCCTTTTAAATTTCAAATTAAAACATAACTGATGTACTAACCACTAAGTTAAATTTGGAATAATCAATAAACTTTTATAATAATAAACTTTAAAAACTTTTAAACCAAATTTTGAAAACTTTTCATATCTGCACCCTTCTAATATTTTTGCATAAGGTTAGGTGAACTCAAATTGTTATAAAAGAATGTAAATTTGACTTTTGGTAAATATGTTTAAGCTTTTATAATAGTTTTATATTTAAACCAAACTTTGAAATTTTTAAACCAAACTTTAAAAACTATTCATATCGTCACCCTACTAATTTTTTTGCATTAGGTTAGGAGAACTCAAATTGTTATATTAGAATGTAAATTTGACGTTAAAACTTGTTAAAACGATGTTAAAACTTTAATAATAATTTTGTATTTAAACCAAACTTTGAAATTTTTAAACCAAACTTTAAAATCTTTTCATATTTTTATCCTAATTTAAAATGTTCAGCATTATAACTTTTTAAAAAGGCGAAAGATTTATTCGACATATTGAAGAGAAGCCAGAGTTATAACTTTTTAAATTTAAAATATTAAAGACACAATTCTTTTTACTCATTTTGCATACTTTTTGGACGAGCGTATGCAAATAATTTTGTTTGCATACTTTTAGGAGGATTAAAGGCCTAAAAAGCTTCTCCTGCACCAGAAACCGCATATCCATACTACTTATGGAGAATTTAATGCAAGCTTACAAATTGATAAAAATCGAAATAATATTTACAAATCTATAAATATAGGGTGTTCAAAATTGAGGTATCCTTTTAATTTTAATAAAAAAAGACTTTTTTTTATGAAATATTAAATATATTTTTACTTTAATTTATTACAAATAGGTTCCGGTTAATAATGAAAAATTATGTCGGCCAAGTGGCCCCCTCTACTACTTCGGCAGGCTTCCAATCTTTTACCAAAATTCTGAATGACGTTGTTCAATAAACTGTTCTCAATGGCTGAAATCTGCTCGATAATGTTGTTTTTAAGCTCTTGAATTGTTGTGGGATTATTGCTGTACACTTTCGATTTCACAAAACCCCACAAAAAAAAATCCAACGGTGTCAAATCGCACGATCTTGGTGGCCACATCACTCCTCCTCTACGAGAAATAATGCGATCTTCGAACTTTTCCTTCAAAATATCCATTGTTTCTCTTGCTGTGTGGCAAGTGGCACCGTCCTGTTAAAACCACATATTCACTACGTAATTGATGATTTCCCGCCACAAAAAGCTTGGGATCATCTCCCTGTAGCGATTTCCATTGATCGTAATCGCATTTCCATTTGTGTTTTCAAAAAAATATGGTCCGATGATTCCTCCTGACCACAAACCACACCAAACCGTAACTTTTTGTGGATGTACTGGCTGCTCTAAGATAACCCTTGGATTCTCTTCACCCCAAATGTGGCAATTCTGTTTATTGACGTAGCCATTGAGCTGGAAATGAGCTTCGTCGGTGAAGATTTTTTTGTTAAAAAAATTCTCATTTTCTTCTTGTTTTTCGATTACCTAAGAAACGAATTGCGGACGTAATGCATGGTCAGTTGGTTTTAATTCTTGCTTCAGCTGGATCTTATAATCCTTTAAATGGAGATCACGATGCAAAATGTTGAATAATGTGGATGGTTTGATGTTTAATTGCTGCGAACGATGACGAATGGAAGTTTTTGGATCTTCTTCAACACTTCTGCTCACAGCTGCTACATTCTCTGTTGAACGGCCACTCTGTTGAACGTTGATAAATGTTGCCTCTGTTATCAAGAACAGATCCAGTTTCTAGAAATTTATCAACCATCAGCTTGATGGCACGATTTGTTGGAGCATTTTCTCTACCAAATTTTGTTCGAAATTTCCTAATTACATCTTGAAAACTTTTACCATTTTCAAAAAATGTTGTAATAACAAAATCACGTTGTTCCTTCGTGTAACGTTCCATATTAACTAACCGGAATGTATTTAGAATATACCTAAAGAAACCTCGTATAAAAATTCCAGGTAGAAAACAAATGGCGGTAAAATCAAAATGATACCTCAATTTTGAACACCCTATAGAATACATGTATTTGAATATTCGACAAGAAGTTTGAAGTTTTGTTGTGATGATAAAAATACTTTATTTGTAAAAGTTGTTTGTTTAGTTGGAATAAATGAACCTTGTGAAAAATTTGTAAAAGAGTATACTTACAAATTTCCAACCAAATACAAGTACTGAATCAAATGTACGGGAATATGTTATTAAATATATAAAAACGTGTCAAGAAAAATATGTTAGGAAATTGCACGAAGATTTATATATTCCAATACAACGTTATACCGTTCAATGCAATTATTCCAGATTGTTTTTTGAAACACCTGTACTACTGGAAAATAAAATTTGTAATATTTTAGGCAAGAACAACAATAAATGAAGAATTTGTAAAATTTATTTAATTTGTTTTTAATATGAAATACTTATGGATACATATATATTTATATAAATATTCTTATATATTTTTTTAGGCTATAAATTATTTTTAAAAAATTCTACAAAATAGTCAGGATCTCCTTCATAGTTATTTATTTCCCAAATTTGTTGCTGTATCTTCATCTAAGACTTGAAACGGTGGTATGAATTCTTCAGTTTCCATTAATTGCTCCTCATCTACAATAGATGTAATTTCACCAACTTGGATCTCATTTTGTATACTAACTATTGCAGTTTCCTCAGTAAATGGAAATGTTGTTGAATCAGCTGCCATTTTTGTAAAATATTTTACCAAAATTGAATTAAAAATGATTTGCCAGTAAAATTGAACCGCGTTATATACTGTAGTACCCAGTCAAAATTCAAAGTTTCCAGAGTATATAAATAAAGAAATGTAAAATTGCATTTTCAAAACTAGTTAGTGGTGTAAAAATCATGTCAAGATCTGAAATAGTAAAAGAAATACATATACCAAATTGAAAAAGGTATCTTAGAAGGAAAGTCAAGCAGAAAGAAGAAAATGATACCTAGCAATTTGATCTAGTGGAAATGATTCCTTATGAAAAATTCAACAAAGGTTTTAAATGTATGTTAACCATTATAGATATATTTTCTAAATATGCTTATACTGAACCAATTAAAACTAAAACCGGTAGTAATGTTTTAAATGCTAATGCTAAAAATTATAAAACGAGCTAAAAACTTACTTAAAGACATTCATTCTGATCAAGATAAAGAATTTTTCAATTCAATATTTCAAAATTTTGTTGTAAAAAAGGAAATTAATCACTATCATACTTACTCTAAAATGAAAGCATCTATTTTAGAACGCTTTAATCGAACTTTGAAAAATTTAATGTGGAAAATATTTAGTTCACAAGGAAAATACAAATGGATTAAAATATTGCAATCTTTATTAAACACCTATAATTCCACTAAAAATAGAACAACTAAATTACCCCCTCAAAAAATTTCTAAGAAAAAGTAAAAATTTATTTTAAAAAATGTTTACATGCAACCTAAAATTTCTCTAAAAGTTAAATACTCGTATAAAGTTGAAGACTATGTTAAAATAAGTAAATACAAAAAAACTTTTGAAAAAGGTTATCAACCGAAAAAAGGCAATAAAGTTTTTGTTAAATGGCTTGGGTTTGACGAAAAACATAACACATGGATAAATTCAACAAATATTGTTTAATATCTGTAAAATAAAACTTTAATAAGGATCTGAAAAACTTAATAACATCTAAATAAAATAAAATCTTAACATCTGAAAAATAAAATAAAATCCTAACATCTGAAAAATGAAAATAAATTTAGAACAGTACAAAATTTATTTGAAATAAAATTTTTTATTGAACATAGAATTTGTTATATAAGAAAAATTTTATGTTCAATAAAAAATATAAAAAAACTTAATATAAAAAATAATTCTTAATATATAATAATTCTTAATATATAATAATTCTTAATATAGAACAAATTCTATAATATAATAAAAACTTAAACTATAATTATTGTTTTGTAGCGAATTTTCTTCTTTTAAAATTAATTTATTTTCCTCGTTTAAGAGAAAATAAGTATTTTTTTCGATTTCCTATCGGAAATCATTCAAATAAATAATGGGTTTCGAAGATCCATTTTTCTGATAAATTAGGGTTTCGAAGATCCATTTTTCTGGTGGCTGATAAAATGAATGTAGGAATGTATAAGATGAGAATCACTATGAGAAATTAATGAAATATAATTTATTATAGTGTCATTTGACAATTTATATCTTTAATATAAGTTTTAAATTAAATTGTAGTTTGAAAATTACAATGTTGCAAAGTATTTTCTATTTCTATTAAGATAGGATTAAGTTGGGATTCTAGTTAAAACAACTAAAATTTATTAAAGTGTCATTTTAATTTAAGAGAATGGATCTGTATTGAAAATTTAATATTATTCTGTTATTCAAGCATTTAACATCTGAAATTCCTATAAAGAAAATGCCGAAAAAAATTATTTTACAAAGGTTTCTTACCGAAACTATAACGCCTTACATAATAGAAAACGAGAATTCGACATTTGTTAAACGATTTAATATGAACGGTCATAAAATAAAATTTGTATTTAAATCCGTACCTGAAAATAGAGAACCAATTAGCTGGATTAAGGATGCAATACATCAAATAATCAGGATTTCTGTGAAAAATGTGAATTCCACTGATAAGATTGGGTGAACATCAAGATCCTGCGTACCTCAGTTTTAGATCCGCTCATGAACTTGAATTTAGCGAACGTTTGGGATGTAATTTTTAATGTTTTTCGAAGTAATTTTGAAGGCAGTTATTTATAATGCATTTTTTATTTCATTTATTATAAACTATTTTTATTTTACGTCTATAGTCTTAAGTACAGACACTTTTTGTTTAGCACTCATCAGTGTTAGATTACCCTCTGGTAGAGGTAGAAATAATAAATATTCAAATTATAAAGAGGACTGGTTAAAAAGGAAAGGAATAATAACAATAAAAAACAGCGATAATTTATGTCTACCACGTGCACTTGTTGTTTTAATAGCTAAAATTGAAAACTTTATTGAATATGAAAATATTCGAAAAAATATAGGAAAACTTCAATCTTTAACAGCTTTAAAATTATTAAAAACATCAGAAATAACAATTCCATCTAAAGGTTACGGAATTCGTGAATTGAATCAATTTCAAAAATTTTTACATAAGCACAAAATTGTTGTATATAAATATGGAACAAGGGGCGCAGAAATAATATTTGAAGGATTTAATAATAGAAAAAAAATTAACTTACTATACCATAATAATCATTACAACGTAATAACTTCGCTCACAGCTGCTTTTGGCAAAGCATTTTATTGTTAAGAATATCATATTCCGTTTATTCAAAAAAAATAAACATAGGTGTTCAAAAAGTTGTCCTTGCTGCCAAAACTCACCGGCTTGTTTAATTAATGTTAAAAATATTTTATGTATGCAGTGCAATCGCGCATTTCGTGGTCAATCATGTTTTGAAAATCATAAGGCTTCCAGTTCAAAAAATAGAAGCATCTGTGAAGAAATTAGGAAATGCAAATCTTGTTTTAAAGTTCATGAAAGTTGTAGGACTCATATATGTGGTGAATATTTTTGTAAAATTTGCGATAATCATGTTCCTGAAAACCTTAAATGCTGAATGAAGACAAAACAAAAGTAAATTTCGAAAACTGCATTTACCTATTTTATGATTTATAAACAAGACAAGAAGAAATTAACTCTACAAAAGTAAAAGAACATGTTCCAAGTTTATGTGTGGCTCAACTGAGATGCTTTAAATGTATAAACATTGATTCTCTATACTTCTATGAAAAATGTAAATTAAGAAAAAGAATTTTTAAAACGAAAAATGTAATAGAGGATTTCATGGAATTTATTGTAAAATGAAGTAAGGAATTCAAAAAGATTGTAATAATTGCACGTAATGGACAGGCGTTTGTCCATCAGTTTGTTCTAAATTATATACTCAATAAAACTGTACTTGAATCAAAGTTAATTATGCGGGGTACAAAAATTATTGTTATGTTAACTGATAATATTAAATTTATTGATTCTATGAACTACGTTCCTATGGCCTTGATTAATTTGAAAAAGGGTCATTGCATGGCAATTTTTGACTGATTGTCTACCATCCTTTATCCTTTTCTTGGTATAATACCTATAGTATTCGATTTGAGAAAGTTTCTTCTATATACAAAATTACAGGCGGAAGCTATTGTTGTTGCTTCTAAAAACGGTTCCACATTACATTCTTCTACAAAAAAAATTCTGAAAATCAGGCATGCTTTAGTTAGAATTTCAACATCATTTTTACATTATTCTAAAATATCTTTCTCTATATTAAATTTTGAGTTTCTATTTTGTTCATACCACATTAAAAATTCATTACACTCATCTGCTTTCTTTGTATTAGAGTTATAGTATTTAATTGCTGGAAGTGAGCCAATGTAATTTTCATTTTCCAATTTATTAAATAGATGTGGAAAATAACCCTTTTTCAAATTAATCAAGGCCATAGGGTTGTACCATTACATGATAACTCTGGCGATACTTTGAATCTACGAAATGGAAAAACATTAATTAGATCAGAGTTTATAAAATCATGTGGATATAAAGCTATTGAGATGTGGGAATGTGAATTCCGGGAGCTAATGAGACACAATGAAAATATGAGATATTTAGAAAATCATTCATTAATTAATGCAGTTCCTTTAAATCCTCGTGATGCATTTTATAGCGGAAGAACGGGAAATACTTACATATATTACAAATGTGAACAAGGAGAAAAAATTAAATACATAGATGTATGTTCCTTATACCCATATGTTTGCAAACGAGGGAAATTTTCCATAAACCATCCTAAGATTTATGTTTGAGAAGATGCCTACTCCAAGATAAACAGAATGACTATTGACAATATTATTAAATGTGCACTCTTATCACCAAAAAATCTATTACACCCCATCTATTACAGGTAAAAATCATGATGTCCTTACGATTCCCGAAATAAAAAAATATCAACCAAAATCGGAAAAACGAAAATTTAATGAAGATGGTAGTTCTTTACCGTATGGATATAACAGAAAAAAGCACATGTTGATAAGTAAATCAAAATAGTATTCATTCAAATTTGTACATTTTTAATTGTATTGTAAAAATATTTGTTTGTAAATTAGTTTAAAATTTTTAAGAATGTAATAAAGATTTAAACAAAAAAAAAACGAGGAAGAATACAGTTGACTTTGTCAACTCTTAGATACCAGTACGAATCGTTAGTATGTTCACAGCCTGTCACTCTGCTTACAATATTATTTTTTTAATATTTTAGTATTTTAAAATAATTTGGGTGAATTTTATAATTTCTAGTACTATGAACTTTTCAAATATTCAATGGTAACAAAACTTTTTCAAATATTCTATAGTACCATTTAATACTAAGCAGTAAATGTATATTAAATTTACTAAGTACAAAACAGTAAATGTAATTTTAAATATTATATTATATTATATTTAAATATTCCATTGACAGAATAATTTCTTATAAGTACAATAAAATACATATATGTATGTAAATACGGCACTATATAATATACATATATACTCTTATCATTCACTCACTAGTGGCATATACGATATGTAAATAAACATGATATTATATAAGTATGTATAGCAATATCATGTAAATAAAAATTCTTCAAGCAACCGTTATGTTGTTTATTTATTTACATTTTTTTATACTACGCATTATATCCTCAACAATTTCAAATTATCTAGTAAAACAAATGCAAAAAATTTGTTGAAGAAATTTGTTAGAAAATTTGAAAAAATCAAGTAACACTTTCGTCAATTATAAAGTAACCCTATAATATTAAAAAAAGTTGTTAACAGAAATAAGAGTATAATGTTGAAGCTTTAATTTTTGTGTATTACTTGTGTATTACAGGTGTTCTAGTTACAGGTGTTTAAAAATAGGAAATTTTCAGTTTTTGACCCCTTACAGCTCCTAAACGGGGGGTGATACAAAAAAAATTTCTGAAATGACTCATACTTATTTTCAAAGATCTAACTTCTGTCAAAATTTCCAACTTTCTGTCAAAGTTTCCAACTTAAACCGTTTAGAAGATAGAAGGGTTAAAGGATTTTGCAAAATTTGAGTTTCGCATAACGGTAAATTAAGACACCTTATGCACAAATATATATTTATTGTATATATACTTTTAAAGCTAATAAAAGTAGTAATCGTTTGGCGTTTTCAAAGTGAAGATATACCTTATACAACTTGTGCTATAACAATTTAAATATAGAGCTTTTTTGAACCTTTGGGGAGCTGTAGCTCCGTAACGGGTGGAGATACAAAAAAAAGTTATTAAAAATAAAATTAATATTTTTGTGAGATCTAACAGCAATTAAAATTTCATAGCTCTATTTCAAAAAAAATGTGGGGATCTAAAAGTTAGGTGTTCGAGAGCTACTCTAAGTTTTGGTCCAAACTCAACCAAAAAAAATTGGAAACCTACAAATTACTCCCAGAATATTTTGTGTAAATTTCAAGATTCTAGCTTTCTTAGTTTTTGAGTTAGCGTGCTGACGGACGGACATGGCTCAAAAGTCTTAGAATTTTTTTCTGATCCGATCCATACCTTTGAAGGTATATCTAGCTCGCTTATTTCGAGGTGCTACAAACGGAGGAGTAATTTTATTATACCCGATCCTATCGTACGGGTATAAAAATCCAAATGTGAAAGTAGACATTATTTACTAAGTATATACAGCTGCATACTTTCGATTACTTTTATGATCATTACATTTTTCAGAATCTTAATAAATTCACAATAAATTCTTGTTATTACTTGAATGTTGTAATTTTTTAAAACCAGGAGCTATACTATCATAGAATCATTCAACTTTTACATTTTGTACTTTTTATATCTATTTCTTGCTTTGGCTAGATTTAGTGATTTGTATACTCGTATATTAATTTAACAATAACAAAAACAAGTTTTAATTTTTTTTTAGTTTAAAACTAAAAATTTTTGAATTATTTTTTATTCCATACAAAAACAAAAAAAATAAACATAAATGCATATCAAGAGTAAAGAGTATATCTTTAGTTTAGCCAGTTCCAAATTTTTAATTTGCTGTTTGTTTTCGTTTTCTTCATATTTTTTGAACATTCTTAATTAAAAAACGAGGAAGAGTGCAGTAGAGTAGACTGTGTCAACTCTGGGATACCCGTATGAACGTAATATATCCTGTTTCAATAAAACTTGGTCATCTTTTAAAAATATTCAGATGTTTTAGTACCGAACTACAGAGATATATTTATGTAAATTGTGGAGTTGTATGACAGCTACCCGAATCTATTGCGCCTAGCTTAATTAAGTTCCAAGAAATGCAAGAAGCCTGAACCGGCTGCTTTAGACCAATCAAATCTTACAAAAGTTTTTGACATGCAACTCAACACTTTTTCACTAAATTTCAGATAGCTAGCTTCAATAGACACTGAGTTATTTTCATTTAAAAAGAGAAGTTGTATGGCAGCTATCCGAACCCGTAGCACCAACACAACCAAATTTTGCAGAAGTTGTTACCATAAAACTTGATCATCATTTGCAAAATTTCAGATACCTAGATTGGATAGACACAGGGTTATTTCCATTTAAAGAAAGAAGTTGTATGGCAGCTACTCGAACCCGGCGGTCGAAAATGCTGGAGTTAAATAACAAAACTAACAATTTTGCAAAAGTGACGTTAAAAAAATGTCAGCCTCCTAGCTCCTTTATTTTTTGAGTTATCGTGCGGACGGACACTGAGTTATTTTCATTTAAAAAGACAAGTTGTATGGCAGCTACCCGAACCCGTAGCACCACCACAACCAAATTTTACAGAAATTGTTGCCATAAAACTTGATCATCATTTACAAAATTTCAGAAATTTCAAAAAAATTTTTTATTTCCATATAAGAAATTTTCTTACTACTTTTATATGTGCGCTTAGTAATTAAACCGCAGTTATACAATTTTGTTTATTAAGGGCCGACCTTACTTTAAATTGCTTAACACTTGACTTCCTACTTTACAACCACTTGGAACTTATAAGTTAACAACCTTCACATACAACCTAACTTAAAACCTCAACCAAAACAAATTTTTGGCTTATAGTAACCAAGATACATAAAATTAATTATTAAGTTCATTAACCCTGCCTGACAACTTACACAATATCAACAACCTTCACTTCCTACTATAAAACTATTTGGAATTATAAGTTAACAACGCATACATACAACCTAACTTAAGACCTAAACCAAAACAATCAAAACAAGTTCTTGAGCTGCTAACCAAACATGACCTACATTAAACCCATAAGTCAAAATGTAGGTCAGCATGTTGTGCGATATGGGTTAATTTTTTTCCCATCTGAAAGTGCAGGGTTACCTACTAAGAAAATTTGAAAATAAAAAAAAAGTCAGTGCGATAGAATTTTTTGTAATTTTGAGTAAATTTAGCTAGACTATTTTTGTATATAACTATATTTAAAAAATCAAGTCTTGCACTTGAATAGTTTATCAGTAAATACAAATTTAGTAAAGATCTAATTTTCCCACTTTGCGCCATATCCCATAGGTATGTGACAAGATGATTCAGTCTTTGCACATGGAGCAAAACAAAATTTGATATAGAGCAAGCCAGAACTTAAAATTTTATTACCGTGAAATATATTAAAATACAGTAATAAAACACATTATTACTAAAATCAATAGAATTTTTTATATTATATTCTAATAAATTAGTAGCTTTTTTCACTATAATTTTTTCAAATGATTTATTAAACTAGGGAGGGAACGGAATAGTATGCGGAACTTAGCTTGATGGGTTCCAGTTACATCAACCACAGCCTATGCTATCTCCATGCCAAGTTTTACCTTCACGAGATCCTCCCTGTTACGCTGAGCAACTCAGTCGAAAGACCAGGTAACCAACCCTGGTGGTGTAGGTGAGTCAGCAACAAACAAAACTGGCGGTTTCTTTTGGGCCACTTCTACATTTAAATTTAAGGGCCAAGAAATAAAATATAGCAGCGTCAGTTCTTATAGTAGGCGGCTACTATAAGAACTACTACTTACTACTATAAACGATTCATTTTTACAAGTTGATATACTTGGTATCAGCGGAACCTGGTGGCCAAGCAACGGAGTAATTAGTGTAAATGGGACAAAATTTTATTATTCCGGTAATAACAACACAAGGCACAGGAATGGCGTCGGTATAATTTTGTCTGAACAAATCGCGAAACATGTTTCCGGCTTCGTGCCGTTTTTGGATAGAGCTAGGCTACTTAAATTAGATTCAAAACCGATCGCAATTAATATTATTCAAATTTACGCACCGACAGCGGATAAACCCGACGATGAGATAGAAGAGTTTTATGAATGCATAACATATCTTTTAAAACAAACAAAACCTCACGACATGAATATCATAATGGGCGACTTTAATGCCAAGGTTGGTACCGGAGGAGTAAAAGACGTAGTTGGCAGTTTTGCTCTAGGAACCAGGGGGTGATCGTTTGGTACAATTTTGCCAAGAAGAAAATTTAAAAATTATGAATACGTGGTTTTGTTTACCTGCAAGAAGATTATATACTTGGAGATCTCCACAAGATACAATTGAACATGTTGTGCGAAACCAGATTGATTTCATCATTGTGAATAAACGTTTTAGCTCATCCATTAGGAAAGTAAGCACATAACCTGGTGCTGACGTTCCATCGGATCACAATCTCTTGGTGAGCAAAATAAACATCAAATTAGCAAAAACAGAGAGATCCAACCGAGAAACAAAATTGGATATGGAAAAGCTGAAAAACAGTGAAATAAGAAATCGATTAGCAGCAGTAATCAACAATCAGGTACGAAATTTGAGAAATACAACAAATCTATGGGCACAAACAAGGGATATCCTTAAAGAAAAATCACGAAACATCCTGAGTACAAAACAGTATTCCCCTAAACAGAAATGGATGACAGACGAGATTTTACAGATGATGGATGTGAGGCGCCAATACAAAAACAATAATATTGGGGAGTATAAACGTATTCATCGAGATATCCAAGCTAAAATTAGGCGTGCCAAGCAGGACTGGTTAAAAAAAGAATGTGATGAAATAGAGAAACTGCAACATCTACGTGATGATTTCAATGTCCACAAAAAAATTAAAAAAATCACGGGTGCAAATCGTAAAAAACTTACCGCTGTACTAAGAAACGAACAAGGTCAACTTATAGCTGATGTAAATGAGGAAGAAAAAACTGGGAAAATTATGTGCAACAGTTATTTCAAGATCAAAGCAGAAGAATAAACAACAATAACA
Source organism: Poecilobothrus nobilitatus (assembly GCA_947095535.1). Classification (NCBI taxonomy): domain Eukaryota; kingdom Metazoa; phylum Arthropoda; class Insecta; order Diptera; family Dolichopodidae; genus Poecilobothrus; species Poecilobothrus nobilitatus. Next base: position 127,224,893 of record OX352773.1, read on the forward strand.
GTAACACGGACATACTACCTTTTGGATTTCCAATAACAAAAGAAGAGGTTAAAAAGGCAGTATCGTCATCGAAAAACAATAAAACTACAGGTCCGGATGATTTACCAGCAGCGTAAAGTAAAAACTCAGCATGGCTTAACGGATAGCATTGCAACTCAAAAGGGGGTACGTCAGGGCTGTATTTTGTCACCAATGCTCTTCAACTTATATGCGGAAACTATCTTCGTGGAGGCACTAGCTAATGTGGAAGGAGGCATAAAAGTGAATGACACGTTCTTAAATAATATAAGATATGCTGACGATACGACGTTAATAGCTGATAATATTATCGATTTACAACACATAGTAGATAGAGTCAACCACTACACTAACAATTTTGGGCTTAACATCAACACTCAAAAAACGAAATGGATGATAGTCAGCAGAAATAGAAAACCGTATCCTGGTGCGACTATTACAATTAACAACATTCAAATCGAAAAAGTGTCCACTTTCAAGTACCTTGGAAGCTGGCTAAACGAAGACTGGAGTTGTAATGGGGAAATAAAGTGCCAAATTGAAATGGCCAGGAAGGCATTTCTTAAATATAAGGAGCTATTCTGCAGTAGGAACCTCAACATGAAGTTGCATAGTAACATAGTAATTATACATTTTTTTTCTTTTCACTGGAAGATCGACAGTAATGGGAATCCATTACAGGAAAGCTTTTTATGTGTTGTCCAATTTCAATCAATTTTTCATCTGGTGTGATTCCTTTTAATTTATTTCTTGCTTTAGTTCTAAGGCATGGTGTTCCATATTCACCTACACATAAATTATTAAAGCAATGGTAAACTCTTTTTTGGTCAAGCGCTAGAGTGTTAACAAGAAATATTCTGCAAACTCTCTGAGTTTTATTGAAAGTTCAAAGCAGAAGAACTTTCCTTAGACTTAATAACCAAATTTAAGGGGTTCATTAATGGATATAAGGAACAGAAAGTAAAACCGACAGCAAGACCATCCACGCCAGCTGGAGAAGAGTCTCAATCCGCAAGAATTGTTATCAAGGATAACTTTCAATTAGAAAGAATAAAGATTCCTAGATTTGATGGCAACTATATGAAATGGACTACATTCTATGAATTATTTAAGGCAATGGTTCATGAAAATAACGAGATTTGCAATGTCCAAAAAATGCAATATCTCAAATCTGTACTGACTGACGAGCAAGCAATCTAATAAAACATTTGTCCGTAAGTGAAGAAAATTATAAAACAGCTTGGGAGTTGTTAATAAACCGATTTGCAAATAACCGAGTTATTCTATCATCACATTTGCATGCAATTACATCTGCCCCATTTACTAAAGAGGAAAATGCTAACAGTTATAAGGGGTTACTTGACGTTACAACCGAATCATTAGCAGGAATTAAAGGATTAGGGCAATCTACGGAATCGTGGGGACCTATAGTGGTCCACATTCTATCCCAAAAATTAGATATAGAAGCCAGAAAAAAATGGGAAGAGGGCCTAGGTTCTAGTAGACAGTTTCCAACGTTAGCTCAATTAACAACATTTTTAGAACAACGATTTAGATCTATAGAAGCTATGAGCAGTACGAAGACATTAAATAAAACTCATGTACATGCTGTCAACATTGAAGGAAGATCACATTGTATTATGTGCAACGATACGCATCGACTTTTTAAATGTAAGAAATTTCAGTATCTAAACCTTCAACAAAAACGATCTTTAGTGGAAAAACATAAACAATTTTTTTTTAATTGCTTACAATATGGTCATGTCTCAAAGTTCTGTTTTTCAAAATCTCGCTGTTTAAAATGTAAATCTGCAGATCATACATCTTTGCACATTGAAAATACAAAACAGAAGGAAATTTTAACAGCCACTAATGCAGAAAGGGGAAACAACATCTTGTTAGCAACAGCATTAATTCAAGTAGAAAATAAGTATGGAAATTATGTTTCGTTTAGAGCTCTAATTAACCAAGGTTCTCAAAGATCATTTATAACTGAAACTGCTGTGCAATGTTTCAAACCTCCTCGTAGTTATTACAGAACTATCATTAACGGAATTGGGTCAACTGAAAGGGCTGTGTCAAGGGGTGTGACTAACCTAAAAATAAAGGAGAAATGAACTCGTAATCATCACCTCATTCAAGCATTAATAATACCACAAATTACATGCGATTTACCACATAAAAATCTATCACCAAATTCAACAAGAATCGATCTGGATGATTTAGCAGATCCAATTTTTAACTTTGTTGGGCGCTGATATATTGGCAATATTATAAAAAATGGAGTAAAAGACACACAATCAAGATATCTAACTGCGCAAAAAACAGGGCCGGTACCAATCGAATCAAATTATAAGATTTAGTTTAATTTCAACTGAAGATGTGGATCAATCTCTGAGAAAATTCTGGGAACAAGAAGAAATGGAATACCGTATTGAACCCCCAGTTCAGGATTTACTAGCAGAAGAGATTTATAAACAAGATGTCCAACGTTTACCATCAGGCAATATTAGGCAATATCAAGTAAGTTTACCGTTTAAATTGATGTCAGGTGAAGAATTAGAAGGTACTCGTTCAAGAGCATTGCAGAGACTATATCAATTAGAGCGCAGGTTTAAATTAAATTCTGATTTAAAGGATGATTATAACAAGGTTATAGATGAATATATTCAGTTAGAGCATATTGAAGAAGTACCACTAAATCAAATCAACAAGGTCAATTACTATCTTCCACATCATGCTGTATTGAAGGCTAGCAGTACAACAACCAAAACTAGAGTAGTTTTTGATGCATCTGCCACATCACCATCTGGAAAATCGCTAAACGATTTTTTATTAACTGGCCCAACCATACAAGAATCTATTTACGATATCTTAATGCGGTGGAGAAAATATAAATTTGCAATTACTGGCGATATTGAAAAAATGTACCGACAGATATGGTTGAAGCCAGAACATCGCGATTTTCACAGAATAGTGTGGAGAAAACATCCAACTGATGAAGTTAAAGATTATAGACTGACGACTGTAACCTTTGGAGTCGCGTCAACTCCATTCCTAGCAATAAGAACTTTACATGAAGTTGCACAGTCGGTAAAACTAGGAAACCCAAAAATTGCAGAAATCATTCTTAACGATTTTTATGTAGATGATTTAATGACAGGTGCTCATACTCTGGAAGAAGCTCAGCATATTAGAGAAGATCTTAGCAAAATCCTGAAGGAGGCAGGATTTCCGTTACGGAAATGGGCAGCAAATGATAATCAAAAATATTAGAAACAGATCGGGAATTACCACTAGATTCGGAAAAGGGAGCGCAAGTGAAAACATTAGGATTGTATTGGCTACCAGCAACTGATGCCTTTTTTTATAAGGTGAGCCAACAAAAGTAGGAAAAGAATCTTCATACGAAAAGATCAATATTATCAGAAATATCTAAACTCTTTGATCCTCTTGTTTGGTTGCAACCAATACTTATACAGGATAAATCATTATTGCAACAATTAAGGCTAACTCAAATTGATTGGGATCGCCCTTTGCCAGATTATTTACAAGATCAATGGAACAACTAACGAAATGATCTTTAAAATATTCAAGGAATTAATATACCCCGCTGAATAAACTACGAACTCGGAGATGTAATATAATTACAAGGATTTGCAGACGCTTCTATGATAGCTTATGCTGCAGTTATCTACATTAGAATTGAAAAGCCAGATGGTAAAATCATAACCAATTTGTTATCTTCAAAGTTGAAGGTAGCTCCGATAAAAACAGTGTCAATTCCACGCTTGGAATTATGTGGAGCTCTTGTACTTATGGAGGAAGTATCTAAGGCATTCAAATGGACAGATATAAACAAATTTTTTTGGACTGACTCGACAATTGTCTTATCATGGCTTAGCCAACATCCAAATAAATGGAAAACTTATGTAGCAAATATAGTTAGTTATATTTTATCTAACTCAACACGTTCACAATGGCGCCACGTCCAAAGGATAATCAAGCTGATATAGCATCCCGAGGCACGAGTGCGAGTCAATTAGAATAACTGCAACTGTGGTGGAAAGGACCGAAGTGGCTCAGTCACACTAAAGACTTTTTGCTACATATAAAAGACATGACGGCTAAAACATGACATGACATATAAAAGCATGATACTAATTTTGAAGCAAGAACTGTAACTTTAAGCACTGTTGTCAATCTTCCAGAACCTGAATGGATCATCCGATATTCATCGTTTACTAGAATGATTAAAATAACGACTTTGTGTTTGCGATTCAAGAACAATTCACTCATTCCAAGGGGAAATCGAACTAATTACTTATCAACGGAAGAATTAAGTACAGCTGAAAAAACTTGCGTACAACTCATGCAAAACCCCGTTTACAAAGATGAAATTGAGCAATTAAAAGGTAATAAATGGATAAAATTATCAAGTCGAATCAAAGCTCTTAATCCTTTCTTAGATTCAAACGGAATCCTCAGGGTGGGCGGTAGATTAACACTCGCGCCAATATCATATGAACAAAAACATCCAATAATAATTGATGGACGCTCATATTTAACAATTTCGATCATCAGATTCTATCACGAAAAATTGTTACTTTCAGGCACGCAAGCTACACAAACTGCAATCCGTTTAAAATATTGGATTATTGATGGAATCACAGTAATCAAACGCATACTTCGAAAGTGTTTGGTATGTTTCCGGTCTAATCCTACAATTCAAAATCAAATCATGGGACCGCTACCGGAGACCAGAGTATCACCTGGCAGACCTTTTTCATCTGTAGGACTTGATTTTGGTGGTCCAATATTTATTAAATTTAGCCGTGGACGAGGAGCGAAATCGTGCAAGGCGTATATTGCATTTTTTGTTTGTCTTTCTACAAAGGCGATACATTTGGAGTTAGTAACAGATCTCACAAGTGATGCGTCCTTAGCAGCAATAAGCCGTCTCATTGCCAGGCGAGGATTATGTACAGACATTTACTCAGATCAAGGAACAAACTTCGTTGGTGCTAATAATATTCTAAAGAAAACATATCTTAATTCAAGAGATTTACTTGCAAATGAAAAAATTAATTGGCATTTTATTCCACCTGGAAGTCTCCATTTTTGTGGACTATGGGAGGCTGGCATTAAATCAACAAAACGGCTTATCATAAAAGTTTTAGGTGAACAACTCCTGACATATGAAGAGATGGTTACTCTTTTAACGCAAATAGAATCCTGTTTGAACTCTAGACCACTTTGCTCTTCGAGTAATGATTGCAACGATTTAGAAGCACTTACACCAGGGCATTTCCTTATAGGCCAATATTTGCATGCTGCTCCTGAAACACTAGGGTTACAAGGAGGAAAATGGAAATTATTACAACAGCGTTGGACTAAGGAGTACATAAGTTCATTACAGGAACGAAATAAATGGAAACAATCAAAGGAAAACATAAAACTAGATCAATTAGTTCTTATAAAAGACGAAAGATTTTCATCAAACAAATGGCTATTAGGAAAAATCGTGGAAATACATCCAGGAGAAGATGGTACTGTAAGAGTAGTTTCAATAAAAACGAACAAAGGAATTGCACAGAGAAATATAACTAAAATATGTCCACTACCAAATGATGAACCACATGATGATACAAGCAAGATTGTTATCAATAAATCTCAAACATTTTCTAAGGTCAATGTAAATTTATGGACAACAACTTGTTTCTTGTTATCATTATTCAGCTTAATTTTCGGACAAGATGTAAACATCACACAATTTAGCGGCAAACCCGGCATGTATTTTGAAAACAATGGCAAAATTAAGTTGGTTAGCTCAAAGTGGAAAATTCTTTTGTATTACGATCTAGAAACATACTGGTGGGACCTGAACGAAATTGATAAAGGCATTAAAAATTTAGAAACAATGTGTGCAGACCATTTAATAAAAAATTTAACATTTTGTCTGGCTCATGTAAATCATCTTTCTAGTCAATTTCTTCGTCTTCAACAAAATAATGAAATTCTGTTTACAAATCATGCATATCACCAAAGGAAAGCAAGAGGAGCTTTAAACATTGTGGGAAACATTGCAAATGGTTTATTTGGTATACTCACTCAAGAAGACGCTCAGAAATATGATCTGCAAATATCAGCATTAAGGGAAAATGATCAACAAATATATTCATTATTGAAAGATCAAATATCAACAATCAATTCAACTCTTAAATTGATGAAATTATAGGATGCTCTGATTCAAAATCAATTTAAAACATTGGAGAAACAACTGAGTCAATTGCATAAAATGGAACAGAAGGAGATAGGAATACTGAGTTTAGTGTTACATTACTGAATGGCTATGAAAAGATACAAGGAAATTCAAGATGAACTTATAGCATCTTATATTAATGCAAAAACTCAAAAACATTATTTATTTTTAACAACCACCGAATTGATTCATCAACTTAATTTAATAAGCAAAAACATACCCTATGGGACACAACTTCCCATTAAAGAGACAGATCCAAATTTCTTACATGATATATTCGCCATCTTGAAGAGCAAAACGGCATTATCAGGAAAACGGCTAATAATTGAATTCAGCATACCTTTATTCGATTCAAAAATATTTACTTCATATAATCTTATTCCGTTACCTACGATATATCAAACCAAGCACATCATAATTCGACCCAACATTAAGAATCTAGCAATAACCAGTGATAGAACTCATTACTTCGCAATATCAGAAACAGAAATTACTAAATGCTTACATACAACTGCATCAAGGATTTGCCAAATCTCCTCACCAATTTACGGATTAGAATCTCAGAAATATCGTTGCGAAGTTACTCTGCTCACACAACATCGAAATTTTAAAGAAGACTGTGAGTTCAATATTGTTGAACCAAGTAACCAATGGATTCCTCTTTCTAATGAAGGACAATATATTTTTGTTGCAATAGTACCACAAAATGTTATGTTAGAATGCGGAGAGTATTCAAAGCCAATCAAATTAGAAAATGAAGGAATTATAACTATACCACCAGGCTGTGCAGTAAACCATCCAACATATACAGTAGCGGCTCACTCGTCTGTTCAGTCACGGATCTCGATTCAAAATGATGTTATACCTGTAATGAATATGTCAGAAGTTGGAACTTTAGTTGGAAATTTGAATCTTAGTCAACCAACATCAACCTTTGATGGAGATATATCCGAACATGAACATCATGAATACGTTTTGATTTCCATCATTATTTTCATATTATTGTTTTTAATAGGTATCACTGTATATAGCAAAATTTGGACTAAGATTTTTAAGTGCAATTCATCAGCAACCTCCAAACCAGAGTTTTTATTACACCAAAGATTAAGACGTTCAATACATTGGCCAAGGTTTACTGAAGAACCTATACCATCAGCAAGTCAAAGTACGGTTTTATAGATTCTAGGTGGGCGGAATGTTCAAATTACTTTAGTCAATTTAAGTTACGATTTAAAATTTACCATTTTTAGTAATAAATAAAAATTTCTTTAACAATTAAACGTTATGCAATGGTTTTCGCTGACGCTGCATTTTTATGCATAAAAATTAAATGTTTGAATGAAATACAATATTGTATTAAGTAAATTAACTTATGTTAAATCAAATGTATGTAATGTAAACTGTTGTTGTAAAATTTTAATGTAGATTTAAAGTAATGTAGGTCAGTATAAAAATATTTCAAGTTTATAATACGGAAAATAATTGTACTAAATTTGTAACGATATTCAAGGTGTAGTTAATGCTGATTTTAGTATTTAATTCATATATAAAAAGATGTAAAATTATAATAATTAGACAGAACAAAATAAACAGTTTATCATTAAACAAAACAATCGCAATCATCCGCTAAAGAAATAACATATTATTTTAGAAATGCAAATAGATACATAGCTATTTATTTATCTTTATATTATTTAGGTCATGAAAAGGAAACATAATTGTAATTACAAGAAAAATCTGCCAGAGAATCTTCATCAGAGAAGATTCCTTCTGCCATACTACATTAATAAAATTTATTAAGAAAGAAAATTACTAAAAAATGCATTTACTCTAATATTTTTTGAGAAATTCGTGGTGGTGGTGATGACATATTTATTAATTATAAAAAAATTTACGCGTTCCACCTTTATGTGAGTAAATCAAAACATCAACTGATCATTTTTGTATTTAATTATTTATCTAATTTATTTCATATGAATCATGAATCAGAGCCATTAATAGAAAAATACCATTAAATATTTAGACACTGTTCGCCACTTAAGATGATACATACTTACACAATACAAAAATATAATAACACATTTTTATCTATTTAATTAATATGATACAAAATACATTAAATATTTTCAGACTTGCCGCCACCTACACAAAGGTGACAAATACTTAGACAATGCAAAAATTTAATAATAAGTAACACATTTTTATCTATTTAATTAATATGATGATACAAAATACATTAAATATTTTGAGAGTTGTCGCCATCTATACAAATATAACAAATACTTAGACAATGCAAAAATTTAATAAGTAAATTACACACGTAGTGCAAAAAAACAAATATTTTTGAAATGTATATTTGCTCTATTACCTTTGTGATTTATATGCGTACTGCAGATATCAGATGTACATAGAGCATGTACATAGACCATCTACATGGAGCAAAAATGAATTTACGAGGGATCTCTTTATTTTTCATATAAAATTTGCTCTATTGACAAAAAATTGGCTTTTGTAGTAATTATGAAATGAACAAATAGAAAAAAGTGGCTTATGGAGCAAACTGACAACTCTGTATCTTGATAACAGAAGAAGATAGGTTAAAGCCGACACGACAAGAAGGAGCGCATTCCTGAAGTTAAGAACCCGAGGAAAAACTATATTTTAATAAGGACTTTACTTTTTTTCTGTTGGCTTTTTTCTGCTGGATATTGACAGCAACAAGAAGCGCTCAGAGTTCCCCAATACCTCATGCGGGTTAATTTAAGTACCTGCGAAACAGATCCCTCGTGTATGGCCAGCGTACGAAGAAAGTAATGGCAGGTGCAGCTCAAGGGTAATCCTAGGACCTGATCACTGGAATGTGACATATGATAAGCTTCTTCGACTAGCAATACGCAAGGGTTGAATTTGAATGGCTATGCGAACGATGTTGCCATGCTGATAGCCGCCCGCACCGCCAAATTGGCGCAGCTAAAATTAAATATAGCGATGTGATGAATAAGCACTTGCATGGCTGATCGGATCTAGCTCTTCTGTCTCTGAAGCTGTAGTGTTCGTAATTGCTGGAGTTATATCCGTCGGACTTCTGCCGGTCGTAAGGAAAAATATCTACAGTAGAAAGACGAAGATCGGGCGTAAAGGGGCGGCTACGGAGGATTGAATCCGTTCCATGTATAAATGGCGGGCGCTCTGGGACGCCGAGTTTAAGAGGTTTTGGACCACCGGCTTCTGCCACTTATAAAGTAGTGGGTTTGTCGTAAATTTTATTGTTTGTATTTCAGATTGATTTTCGTTTAATTAATGGATAAAGCATGCAGATAATCTAGTTAGTTTTTCTATCGTTTTTAGAAGATGGTGTTTAAAAGTTAGTTTTTTATCGATGTGAATGCCGGGATACTTGATTGTTTCAGATTCCCAGGGTATTTGGTTGTTATTGATAATAAGATTTCTGTTTGACAAGAAATTGAATTTCCTCCCTTTTGTGAAGAATATCGCTTTCGATTTTTCACCATTTATTTTAATTTTCCACATAAATAAATAGTTTTGAATAAGTGTAAAATTACTTTCCAGGTTTTACATAACTATTTCATTAGGGCACTTGGAGGTACTGAGCAGAGCAGTATCTTCTGCATATAATCCAAGTTCGCACTGAAGAGGTTTTGGTAGATCTGCTGTGAAAATATTATACAGAATAGGAGACATTGCTGAATCGTGAGAGACGCCAGATGTAATATTCTTAGCACTTAACACTGGCTATTGTAACACGGAAAAATCTGTATTTGAGAAAGCTTTGTATAATGTTAGTAATATATGTAAGAAACCTGAATTTTACTAATTTGTGAATTAGATCATCATGCCAGACCGAGTCATTTTTCTTTAGGCTTTTTCGATATCTAAAGTCATCATGCCTACAGAATTTTTGAGTTTAAGATTATCTCTGATGAAGTTACTAATTCTATAAACTTTGTGAGAAGTAGAATGTCTGCTCCTCATACCGAAATGTTCGTTAGGTAGAATGTTTTTAATTTCTAAGAACTTTTCGATTCTAAGTCTAATGATTATTTGAAAAATTTTGCCAATAGTATTGAATGGGTTATTATCACAAGCATGTATTTCTGTTGACTCTATTTCTGTTGACTCTATTTCATTTGCCTGTATTTTTGCAGAATTATTTTCACTTTCATTAATATTAGCTAAGGCCAAATTAATTTAATTGATAATTCAATGCACTACTGCCATATCTGATAAACAATGCCTATATGATTAATCTTTTCATAATTTTATGGGCAACACTTTTAAGCCATCATCAGTTCCGAATATTAATTATATGTACAATTTATAGGTCGCCCATGATATCTTGAAAATGAAAATATTGAAAGCCAAAATCTTGAAAACCAAAATCTTTTTTGGACAAAATCTTGAAAACCAAAATCATGACAAAAACAAATGAATTGAATTTTTTGTTACAATCTTTTTTTTTAAATATAATATTATGTAAGTATTAAAAAATACGAGATATCAAAAATCAATTTGGTTTTGTTTATTTTATTATATATATACAAATTTGTTTATTTTATTATTATTATATTCAAAAACAAAAATATTATTAAAAAATTATAAATTATGAAACACCAATAAAATATTACATATTCTGTAATATTACATTAGGTTATACAAGTACATATTCTGGAAAGGCGTATAACCCTTCTTTTAAATCCAACTCTAAAATCCCATGTCATATGCATATGTATAATGTATGCATATGGATGCAATTATATGCATATGTATTATGTATATATAAATATTCTGGAAAAAGCGTATAATCCAGATTTTGTAACCAAGTGTAAAATTGCTCCTAGATATTTATTATATTAATATATATTTTCAATAATAAAGAATTTCCAATAGTGAGATCTGCCGCCCCCAAACCCCCGCTAAACAAATTATTGAAACCCTAATTTTGTAACCAACTCTAAAATCTCTCCTAACTTAGAATCTCACATATAGATATATATAAATATTCTGTAAAAGGCAAATAACTTTGATTTTGAATTCTCTAAAGTCCCTCCGAATGCAGATTCTCCCATATACATATATATAAATATTGCGGAAAAGCGTATTAACCCTGCTTTTGAATCCAACTCTAAAATTTCTCCGAACTATCCATAAAATTATGAAAAGATTTATATGGGTAATGTTTATTATATATGGGAGTAGTGCATTGAATTATCAAAATTAATTTGGCCTTACCTAATATTATAGAAATTCAAATAATTCTGCAAAATTCTCTATAATTCTGCAAAATACACGCAAATGAAATACAGTAAAATGAGCAAGGAATACAGGCAAATGAGACTACAGGCAAATGAAATACAGGCATATGACACGCTCCCATATTCAATGAACTAATTGGGCGATAACTATCTATTTTTACCAGTTTTTACCAACTATCTATTTTTCCCTTGTTTTGGATTTCATGTAACTAAAGTTATTTTCCAAATTTTACTTTTAGTTATTTTACTATTAAAATAATTTCTGTCTGTGAAGTGAAACAAACTTGTTCTGTGAATTGAGAAATTAATTCATTAATCGATTCTTGAACAATCTTTGGTGTAGTTGCGTTGCTGAGATTATCAGTATTAGCATTATTTTTCCGAGCAAACAAATCTGCTAATATTCTAGCCTTTTCTGTTTCTGTAGTCAAGAGTTGATCGTTGTGCCGAGTGCTGGTATTTTAGACTTTTTGCTTTTAAGGATTTGGTTTAAATTCCAGAACGAAGACAAATAGGTATTCCAGCTTGAGTTTATTAATTCGAAGATTTCTCTTTTCACTATGTGGTTACAGTGATTATAAATTGCTTTGTCAACTAAATTTCTTGAACGCTGCCACCTGCGGCGTGTTGCATTTCAAAGTCTTATGTAAAACTTTTTTGGGGCATATGTTTTTATCGTTTCCTGAAGGTACTTGTGGAAATATTTAATAGAATTTTCAATAGCATCGGGTGAACTAAACGAAGTAAAATTATATTCAGATGTTAGATTATTTATAGTTCTACCAAACTTTTTCCAGTTTGTTTTTTTAAAACATAGGGTTTCATCTTATAGACCAATTTATGTTAAATATTAGAAGAAGATGATCCGAGATCCGAATTCATTTATTATAAAAAGATCGCTTAAATACAATGCAAACTTGTTAACGCTAAGTCTGGTGTTGAAGGTTTTTGTCTCGTAGATGCAGGAATATAAGTTGGCAGTTAAAATCACCAGCTTTTTGAGAAAGTTTATTAAATAAACTTAAATCGAACTTAAAGTTTCCAAATTTTTCTACCATCTACAAAGTACGCGCCTATATAATTATTTCATTAGAATTAATTTATATCTTAGTTGAAATTATTTCAAAAATTTTTGTTTTAAATTGGGTAGAAATTCTTGTTTAATATTTTTTTTGTATGAATATGGCAACACCCCCTACTCTTTAGGAATTTCTATTACATACATAAATATTATAAATTGAATCATTAATAGTTTTTTTTTTAAGCCAAGTTTCTGTTACAATACAAATATCAATAACATATGTTCTCAACATATTTAAAAATTCTATTTTTTTCTTTGTAATACTTCTTGTATTCTAGTATAATATTGTTACATTTTTTTATGTACTGACTTTACTAAATAAATATTTAAGTGCTGGTTCTGTTAATTTATTAAATTGGTCTAATCTCGTATGACAGTTTTGCAAACCCATTATTATATCTTTTGAGAGCAATTCAGCATATATAAATAGCGTGCTATTATTACTATTATGGTTAAGATTAGTATTATTATTATAATATATAATTTACAATTATAATTGAAAAGTATTAATGTTGATATAAAGTATTGATATTGGCGTTGATAGTAATTTATTTTAAAGTGTTGTCAAGTTCGGGTTATTTAAATCGTGCACTTTTACTTTTGATTTTAATTTTGAATAAATTTTAATTTTAATTTTTATTTGAATAAATTTTAATTAATTTACATACTTTAATTTATCAGTCAGATTTTGATCTTGGTTAATTTTGAAATTGATTTTAAGTCTAATTTTGACTTTAATTACAATTTCAACTCTGATTTCTTTTAATTTTGCGTTTGATTTTAATTTTAAACTAGATTTCAATTTTAATATTACTATTTATTATTTTAACTTTTCTTCTATACTAAATTTTTTTTTTTTCCATCAAAATTACCAATTTTAATGTTAATTTCTGTAACATACAAACGAACGGTTGCAAACGAATTTTCATGCCGTCGATTGCCATCTTAGTTTAATTAAACCAGCAGTCTTAGCCCTTTGTGAAACACAAGTCAGTAACCACAATGATAACTTTAATGTTACCGGCTACTCACTTATTTCATACTTCGTACCCAAAAGAGGTATCGCTGTTTATATAAAAAATGACATCGCTTTCAACACACTTCCAAAATATAAATGTTCTAGCCCAACCTTTCATTACATTTGGGTCAAAATTCTCGTTGAAAAGTATGTCATACATTTCTGTTTTCTATACAGATCACCCAACTCAAATGAACAAGAAACTGCTATGGAAAATGAAAATCTATCGAACCAGATCAACGAAATTTTGGACGCATCTCCAGAAACTGAAATTGTCCTGGCGGGAGATTTTAACATCCATAACAGGGACTGGCTTCATTTTTCTAGTAACATCTCCCCGAGTCAAAACTAAATTGGGAAACAAGTTGAACTATTCTCCACACTGTTCCACCTTTCTCAACTTGTCCAAAATCCCACTAGGATCCCGGACCGTGCTGATCATGAAGGTCACCTGTTGGATCTGTTTCTCACCACACACCCTGAAAAATATGTGGTTTCAGTTGGTTGCCCCCTTGGTAATTCCGATCATTGTTTGGTTAACACAAGTTTCCGGGTAAGCCCAATCTCCAACCAGAGGTTCCCTCTCAAAAAACTAGTTAGGCGTTACAGCCATGCTGACTGGGAGGGCCTTAACAAATTTTTTAGAGCCTTTGATTGGAGCTTTGATTCTGCTTTCGCAACAGAAATGTTAACTTTGCTGCAAATGCGATTAGTGAAACTATTTTACTTGGAATGAGGTTATTCGTCCCTCATTTCATGAAATCTGTTAAAAGGAGTCCCAAATCTTGGTTTAATCGTATTTGGAAAGAAGCCATTTCTAGAAAAGAGGAGGCTTTTAAACTGTACAAAAACAATAGATCGGAGGCGCACAGGGCCAACTATACAGGTGCAAGAGAGTTATCAATAAGCAAAAATTCTTGTTCAACCAAAGGTTGAAACGTAAAATCATCCACATGCCAAAGAATGGTAAATCTTTTTGGTCATTTGCCAAAAATCTAAAGGAAGACGTTAGAAGGTCTTCCTTTCCACCACTTATTGATAATAATAACAGAACCGTATCAGATTCTAAAGAGAAAGCGAACTTATTTGGCAGGCAGTTCGCTTTTAATTCGACACTGTCACAGTCAGCTCAGATGCCACCTTCTGTTCCAGCAGCTGGCTGCTCCTTCGGTAAAATTTACTTTAGGACGCGGGCGATGATGAAAATCTTAAAAAATCTTGATACAAGCAAGTCAGCCGGTCCAGATGGTATAACCACCATGGTGCTTAAAAATACCTACTCCACTATTTCAAAACCTCTGCGCAACCTTTTCTACCTCTCCTTCACTTCGGATATTCATCCTACCCAATGGAAGGTTGCACATGTTTTCCCAATTCCCAAAAAAGGTAATAAAAGCGATCCCTCCAACTACCGCCCTATTGCTATAACTTCGGTCCTCTCCAAAGTAATGGAGAAAATAGTGAACCAAAAGCTTTTGAAATACCTGGACCACAAAGGTTTGCTTCATGATCGTCAATACGGGTTCAGAGCCCATCGTTCAACGGGTGATCTCATGACTTACCTTTGTGAGAAACTAAGCACCAAACTTCATCATTCTGGTGAGTCTGATGTTGTGGCTCTTGATATTTCTAAGGCTTTCGATCGAGTTTGGCACGATGCTCTATTGGCAAAATGCAAAGCATTAGGTCTAGGTAGGGTCTTTCTAAAATGGATTGGAGATTTCCTTTCGAATCGCACGATTCGTGTTCTAGTCGATGGATATTCATCTGACAAATTCAAAATAAATGCTGGTGTCCCCCAGGGATCAGTTTTATCCCCAACTCTCTTCTTAATATTTATCAATGACCTACTCTCATTAACCTCCAATCCGATCCATAGTTTCGCAGACGACAGCACCCTTGTAGCTTCCTATGAGTTTCACAGCCGCTGTAACATTAGTCATCAGATTAATACAACAGCAAAAAATTTCACTATTAGTGAGCTAAATAACGATTTAGCAAAAATTCTAAAATGGGGCGAAGTCAACAGAGTTGAGTTCAACACCGAAAAAACACAATGCTGTCTGATCTCGCGGAAAATTGTCACTACTGTTCCTACCCTACTATTTCAGAGAGAGGTCTTGCAGCATTCAACGGACTTAAACATGCTGGGCATCTGGTTAAACCAAAAATTGACTTGGTCAAATCACATTTTGGGTATAGCTAAGGATGCAGCTAAATGTTTGGGTTTTTTGTATCGCTGCAAAACTTACTTTTCCGCATCTGATCTTCTCAATAAATATATAACTTACATTAGGCCGAAAATGGAGTACAATGAACACATTTGCGCTGCAGGGCCTCAAACAGAACTGGGTTATTTAGATAATGTGCAAAACAGAGCTATTCGTTTGATCAACGACCCCAGTGTAACTTCAACGCTCAGTCCACTCAGCCATCGTCGCACAGTTGGGTCGCTGACCTTGTTTTATAGGTATCTCGTGGGGATTAATACTTGTTCTAAAGAAATAAAACAACTAATGCCTCCACTCAAAGTTTTCCAACGAGAAACAAGGAGGGCAACAGATGCTCATCCCTACCATCTTGAGTTATCAAGATGGCGAAATACAGCCTTTGGAAATTCGTTTGTTATGCGCACGTCCCGTTTGTGGAACCATATACCATCGCATGTGTTCCCTAAAGTTGGTAATTCTTATGTGTACGATTTACTTAAGTTTAAGAAGAACATTAACATCTTTCTTCAAAATGTCCCTCCAAATTTTCCTACCTATCCCCCATGATCCAAATTTCCCAATTCCAATTTTCCCAATTATTCTTCCCACATCCCTATCCCCAAAACCAAATTGCACATTCGTATTACAGGTTCCATCCTAAAGTTTGGTTTTAAAAGGGGGGTGGTTTTGGTTGGTTAAAGTCCAACACTACTCTCAGGAAGCATCAGGAAGCACGTGCAGTTCGTCTTGGTGACTTTCGAGTTTTCCACAAATCCTCGTAAAAAAAAACAAAAAAAAAAATAATAATTATTGTTAGTGCGTGTTAGATTTGATTGAATAAATTTAGCTATACCTGTAAGAGTAATTATGTTATGTTTTGTACCTCTGACAGTTTAGAAAATTCTGTATAGTCTCCTGTTTTGTAATTATCCGAACATATGCCACAAATCGTGGTTAGATGGGAATGGGAAGCCGAAAGCCATGACCAAAAGTTTGGCAATTGAAACACATTACATCGCCTCTATTGCTGGAATTGTAGTATTCCAAATTGACAATTCTATGGAATATTGCCTTTATTTTTGAACGAATCTCATTTAATTTTATAGTGTTCTTCTTAATATAAATTAAGAAATTTTGATGTTGTAATTAGCGTGCATTTTTAATTTTCCTCGGTTTGATATCTATGCAATCTATATTAAATTTTTTTTTTGATTTCTGTGAGAAGTTCAGTTTTTTCTATGGAACTAACAAGTCCATACAATACAAGTTTTGTTGGTGTATCACCACATTTGAAGTGTGTAAAAAATTTCCATTTTTGGTTGGAATCAGTTTTCTTGGAGTTATGTTTTACCAAAGAAGTGTACAATTTATAAATTATATAAAAAAAATTTATATATTATATAATTCCTCCTATGAACCCTCTCTTTCTGAGAATTATCTAAAGTTTGATTTTGTTATACTGATTCCAGATATTTAAACTGTCATAACTGCTCACTCAATCTGTTTTAAACGGTTTAATGAGATAGGTTTTCGCTTATCACTTTTCTTAAGAGCTCATAAGTACTCTAATTATTCAGTTCTATGATCGTCTAACGAATTTCATTTTCCGATAATGTTGATAACTGGTGATATCGCTTCTTTCTTTACAGTGGATATTTCTGGCATTTCTGCAATTACATCCATATCAGTTATCTTACTCGCTGGTCCAAATTTATTCGAGTGATTATTTTCCTTCATAATATGAGCTTTTTTAATTTGTTGGACATTGTCATTAATTGACAGACTACTAATCCCCGTTTATTTGCTATTTTAAGCTATTATTTTGATATGTATATAAAAAATGTATAAAAATTTGTTTGCTAAGCGAAAAAGTTTACTAATCAATCTCAGTGACAGAGACGGACTGATTCAACTCTAATTCAATATACCAATTATAGGGTGGAACCTCTCAAATTAATTTAAATCGAGCAGACATACTTCATAAAAAATCAATCAAACCTATTCTTGGATATCCAACTAGGTTTTCTACAAGTTTATTGTATTCAGAGCAATATTTAAGCTTTACTAATATCTGTAAATTTGAGCTGTATATATATGATTGCGTTTGAAATTATAAATAACCAAATTAAACATAAATTTCTATTAAATAGAATGTTCGACATTCATAACCACAGTACAAGAAATAAATCAAATTTCTATTTAACTTTATTCCGTACAAATAACCAACACAAGAAATAATAACTGGGTATATGATTGAAAACGCACGGAACACACGCCACTCGAAAAAGATTATTCACCTTCACTCTATGTTGGTGTGATTGAAAACGCGTGATTAAATTTTTATTCGAAATTGAATGACGCTTGTCAAAAACAATTTTTAGTATAATATAAACAACAAGTAGTATAAAGTAGGTAAACAAACATTATTTTTTTATAAAATTTAAAATTTTAGAAACTTTTAGAATTTAAAAAAATAAGTTTTTTTTTTGATTATAAGTTTTAATAAAAAATTTGTATTTTGTTTAAGGTAAAAAATGTTTAATAAACAAGTTTTTTCATTTGCAATTGATTTTAAAACATGAATAATTTTTTCCAAAAAGAAGTTTCATTTAAAGGGTTAGAAGTAAAATTTGCTACCAAATTATTTTCTTTTACAATTCGTACCAATTCAGCGTATTTGTCCTGTTTTGTTATTTTTCTCGTAATCCAAAAAGGTTAAAAATTAGAAAAGTTAAATTAAAAAAATTAAATTTTTCATTTTGTTTACTTAAAAGATTTAAAATAAAAAATGTTTTTTTAATTTTTTTAAAACGTGAACATATCCACGCTTTTAACTTATACACAACAAATACGCCGTACATTTTCAATTATACAAATAAACTAAGTTCGAAAAAAACGTTTTCCGTGCCTTCTAAATCATACGATAATAGTTAATTTGACATTTCGGTAGAATTTACGTTTTCCGTACGTTTTCAATCATAAGGCCCAACAGCTTTTAATGATTTACTAGCAGACTTAAAAAATACTGTCATCATATGTATATATTTTGAAAATTAAAATCAAAGAATTTATCATAAAATCTGAATAATAGATAAAAATACAAAACAAAAAAAGATATATAAAGTAAAAAAAAAAAGAAAATAAAAATGAGCTTAAAATAAAAATTTTTTTGCTTATCATAAAATTTTATATAATGTATTTCTTACTAAAAAATTGTGTTATAAGAGTTTAAATGCTTTGTTTTTTAGAAATTTTAATGTTTAATGTTAACATTTTTAATATTACAAAAAAAAAAAAAAAATTACATATCATATGATCTATGCTTGTTATCATACCAAAAAGAAAAATTCAATGTTAATTATATGACGGCTACGGCTAAGACCTTCATCTACAAATAGTTTATAAATTAGGCTTAGTTTCTTTTTTTTTAAATATACATACATTGATAAAGAAAAAAAATTTATATATTATATAATTCGTCCAATTCCAACTCTCTCATTCTGAGAATTATCTAAAGTTTGATTTTATTATACTAATTCCAGATATTTAAACTCTCTTAGCTGCTCACTCAATCTTAAGAGCTCATAGGTACTCTAATTATTCAGTTCTACGATTGTCTAACGAATTGCATTCTCAGAAAAACAAACAAAATTATTCATGGAAAAATATATGGAAACAAATTCCATTGCACATTATAATAATACGAACAAATACGCGACTACATGTAGCTCCGTAAATAATCATAGATCGTGAAACAAAACACCCTATATTGTTAGCCGGTGATCATTACATTCTGAAATTAATGATCGAGCAGCTTCATCCGAAATTTCATCATCGTAACCGAGAAACGGTCCAAGGAAGAGACTTTTCGGTCGGCTATAATTGAGATGGAGGCCACTATACCTACTTCTCAGATCAACAGGCATGTCATACTGCAATACCACCAAATTCGCTGTTACGGTTATCAGGTAAAGCAAGTCGCCCACGAGATGCAGAAAATATTCCACACCAGAAACAGTGGGCTGTAGTTTAGTCGATAGCACATCAATTTTTAGAAAATATGGCTGCAATCTTACACCTCGTCAATTGCAATAAGACGAAAATGGTATGACGTTACAGAACCCATCAAAATTGGCTCAATAGTACTACTGATTGAACCCGAACTTAGAAGAGGGTAGTGGAAAACTGGAATCATTATCGAACTCGTTAAGAGTACTGTTCATCGAATTCGAACAATGAAAGTTAAGTTACAAACCCGAGAATACACAAGACCGGTTGCGAAAGTGGCCGTCGTTGACCTCTACAATAACCTTGACAAGAAAGAATAAACAACGTAAACAATGTTCCCATCATCAACAATTTGTCAACGTTTAATTGTAATCCAAAGCCGTGCCAACACATTTTGAATTACAAGGGCAGCGGTAAATGACGTTAACAAATAATATTGAACAAACCATTAATTATTAAGTCATTGAATAAATCATATAAAAAAGAAACGCCTACATTCTGCTGGGTACCGGGAGCAAGACTAATTAATTTCAGTTTACACATAATTATATATTTAAACCAAAACTAAAAAACTATACATTATTTCAAGTTAATAATATAAATAAAAGCTATTTATTAATATTAATAAAAACCATATTTTAATAAGGACTTTACTTTTTTTCTGCTGGATATCGAAAGCAACAAGAAGCGTTCAGAGTTCCCGAATAGCTTATGCGAGCAAATTGAACTACCTACGAAACAGATCCCTCGTCTATGGCCAGCGCACGAAGAAAATAATGGCAGGTGCAGCTCAAGGGTAATCTTAGAACCTGATCACTGGAATGTGACATATGATAAGCTCCTGCGACTAGAAATACCGCAAGAGTTGAACTTGAACGGCTATGCGGACGATGCTCCAATACTGATAGCCGCCAGCAACGTCGAATTGGCGCAGCTAAAATTAAATATAGCTATGCTGAGAACAAGCACGTGGATGGCTGATCGGACGCAGTAGAAAGATGAAGATCGGGCGTGAAGAGGCGGCTACGGAGGATTGAATCCGTTCCATGTATAAATAGCGGGAGCTCTGGGACGCCGACCTTAAGAGATTTTGGACCGCCGGCTTCTGCCACAGAAAAAGAAGTGGGTTTGTCGTAAATTTTATTGTCTGTATTTAGGATTGATTTTACCGATTAATTAATGGATAAAGTATGCAGATAATCTAGTTAGTTTTTTCCATCGTTTTTTCCATCGCATAGAAGATGGTGTTTAAAAGTTAAGTTTTTTCGATGTGGATGCCGATATACTTGATTGTTTCAGATTCCCAGGGTATTTGGTTGCTATAGATAATACGATTTCTGTTTAACAAAAAATTGGATTTCCTCCCTTTTGTGAAGAATATCGCTTTCGATTTTTCACCATTTATTTTAATTTTCCACTTAAAGAAATAGTTTTGAATAAAGGTAAAATTGCTTTCCAGGTTTTACATAATTATTTCATTAGGGCCCTTGGAGGTACTGAGCAGAGCAGTAAAATCTGCATATAATCCAAGGTCGCACTGAATAGGCTTTGGTAGATCTGCTGTGAAAATATTATACAGAATAGGAGACATTGTTTAATCGTGAGAGACGCCAGATGTAATATTCTTAGCACTTAACACTGGGTATTGTAACATGGAAAAATCTGTATTTGAGAAAGCTTTGTATAATGTTAGTAATATATGTAAGAAACATGAATTTTACTAATTTGTGAATTAGATCATTATGCCAGACCGAGTCATTTTTCTTTAGGCTTTTTCGATATCTAAAGTCATCATGGCTACAGAATTTTTAAGTTTAAGATTATTTCTGATGAAATTACTAATTCTATAAACTTGGTGATAAGTAGAATGTCTGCTCCTCAAACCGAATTGTTCGTTAGTTAGAATGTTTTTAATTTCTAAGAACTTTTCGACTCTAAGTCTAATTATTATTTCAAAAATTTTGCCAATGGTATTCAATAAACTAATTGGGTGTTAACTATCTATCTTTCCTAGGTCCTTCCCTTGTATTGGAAAGTTATTTTCCAAATTTTACTTTTAGTTATTTTACTATTAAAATAATTTCTGTCTGTGAAGTGAAACAAACTTGTTCTGTGAATTGAGAAATTATTTCATTAATCGATTCTTGAACAATCTTTGGTGTAGTTGCGTTGCTGAGATTATCAGTATTAGCATTATTTTTCCGAGCAAACAAATCTGCTAATATTCTAGGCTTTTCTGTATCTGTAGTTAAGAGTTGATCGTTGTGCCGCGTGCTGGCATTTTAGGCTTTTTGCTTTTAAGGATTTGGTTTAAATTCCAGAACGAAGACAAATTGGTATTCCTGCTCGAGTTTCTTAATTCGAAGATTTCTCTTTTTATTATGTGGTTACAGTGGTTATAAATTACTTTGTCAACTAAATTTCTTGAACGTTGCCACCTGCGGCGTGTTGCATTTTAAAGTCTATTTAATTATTTTATATGTTCTGGTAATTTTGGAAAATTTTCAGACGTATGTAAAACTTTTTTGGGACAGCTTTGCTGTGGAAAAGTTGGAAAGACAACTTTGGGTACTTGTGGAAATATTTAATAGAATTCTCAATAGCATCGGGTGAACTAAACGAAGTAAAATTATATTCATATGTTAAATTATTTAGAATTCTACCAAACTTTTTCCAGTTTGTTTTTTAAAACATAGGGTTACATTTTATAGGCCAATTTATGTTAAACATTACAAGAAGATGATCCGAGCTTAATTCATTTATTATTAAAAGATCACTTAAATACAATGGAAACTTGTTAAAACTAAGTCTAGTGTTAAAGGTTTTTGTCTCGTAGATTCAAGAATATAAGGGTAGTTTTTAGATTGGGTAGAAATTTTTGTTTAATATTTTTTTCTATAAATATGGCAACATCCCCTGCTCTTTAGGAATTTCTATTACATACATAAATATTATAAATTGAATCATTAATGGTTTTTTCTTTAAACCAAGTTTCTGTTACAATACAAATATCAATGACATATGTTCTCAACATATTTAAAAATTTTATTTTTTTCTTTGTAATATTTCTTGCAATTCTGTATAATATTGTTACATTTTTTTTATGTACTGACTTTACTAAATACATATTTAAATGTTGGTTGTGGTAATTCATTAAATTGGTCTAATCTCGTATCACAGTTTTGCAATCCTGTTATCAAATCTTGTGAGAGCAATTCAGCATATTTAAATAGTGTGTTATTATTACTATTATGGTTAAGATTAGTATTATTATTATAATTATTGTTAGTGAGTGTTAGATTTGATTGAGTACATTTAGCTATACCTGCGAAAGAGTAATTATGTTTGGAATTACTACTGTTTATGAGGTTGTATTTCTGACTAGTATGTGATGATCCACAATGGAGATTACGAAAATGTGTTTTGTCATTTACATTGATTTGGTGTTGGCTGCGATGTAGTGAGTTTTTGTTTCTTTTGTTATTGTTTCTTTCCCTTAATGATTGACTTAGGTGATTATATTTTACATGTTCTGTACAGTTGTAGAAATTAGCTCTATGTGAACCTTTGCTGTTCTCACATCTCAGCTTTTCAGCTCAGCACCTCTGACGGTTTAGAAAATTCTGTATAGTCTGCTGTTTTGTGGTTATCCGAACATATGTCGCAAATCGTGGTTAAATGGAAAGCCGAAAGCCATGACCGAAAGTTTGGCAATTGAAACACATTATATCCCCTCTATTGCTGGAATTGTAGTATTCCCATTTGACGATTCTATGGAATATTGCCTTTATTTTTGAACAAATCTCATTTAATTTTATAGTGCTCTTTTTAATATAAATTAAGAAATTTTGATGTTGTAATTAGCGTGCATTTTTAATTTTCATTGGTTTGATGTCTATGCAATCTATAATATTTCTATTTCTGTGAGAAGTTCAGTTTTTTCTATGGAACTGACAAGTCAATACAATACAAGTTTTGTTGGTTTATCACCACATTTGGAGTGTGTAAAAAATTTCCATTTTTGGTTGGAATCAGTTTTCTTTACCAAAGCAGTGTACAATTTATTAAATTCTTCAGTTGTGTTGGAAAAAATTTTAGTGCTTATAGTGCACTATAAGTTTTTTTTGTGTACTTTTCAATATCAAGAGTTTGCATGGGATTAAGAATTTCGTCATTAGTTTTTCCGATAATGTTGATAACTGGTGTTTTCGCTTCCTTCTTTACAGTGGATACTTCTGGCATTTCTGCAATTACATCCATAACAGTTATCTTACTCAGTTATTATTTATTATCCATATCAGTTATCTTACCCAATTATTATTTATTATCCATATCAGTTTTCTTACTCAGTGATTATTTATTCGAGTGATTATTTTCCTTCATAATATGAGCTTTTTTAATTTGTTGGACATCGTCATCAATCGGACATCGGACATCGCCCCGTATATTTGCTGTAAATTTGAGCTGTATGTATATGATTACGTTTAAAATTATAAATAACCAAATTAAACATAAATTTGTATTAAATTGAATATTCGACATTCATAACCACATTACAAGAAATAAATCAAATTTCTATTTAATTTTATTCCGTAAAAATAACCAACACAAGAAATGATAACGGCGTTTATGATTGAAAACGCACGGAACACGCGCCGCTCGAAAAAGATTAATCACCTTCACTTTATGTTAGTATGACTGAAAACGAGCTATTAAATTTTTATTCGAAATTAAATGACGCTTGTCAAAAACAATTTTTAGTATAATATAAACGTCAAGTAGGTATAAAGTAGGTAAACAAAAATTATTTTTTTATAAAATTTAAAATTTTAGAAACTTTTAGAATTAAAAAAAAATAAGTTTTAATAAAAAATTTGTATTTTGTTGATTTTAAGGTAAAAAATGTATAAAAACATTGTTTTTCATTTGCAATTGATTTTAAGACATGAATAATTATTTCTAAAAAGAAGTTTCATTTAAAGAGTTAGAAGTAAAATTTGCTACCAAATTATTTTCTTTTACAATTCGTACCAATTCAGCGTATTTGTCCTGTTTTGTTATTTTTTTCGTAATCCAAAAAGGTTAAAAATTAGAAAAGTTAAATTAAAAAAATTAAATTTTTCATTTTGTTTACTTAAAAGATTTGAAATAAATGAAAAACTTACATAAATGTTTTTTTAAATTTTTTAAAACGTGAACATATCCTCGCGTTTAACTTTTACACAACAAACTAACGCCGTACGTTTTCAATCATACAAATAAACTAAGTTCGAAAAAAAACGTTTTCTGTGCGCTTTCAATCATACGATAATAGTTAATATGACATTTCGGTAGTATTTATGTTTTCTGTACGTTTTCAATCAACAGCTTTTAATGATTTACCAGCAGACTTAAAAAATACTGTCATCATACGTATATATTTTGAAAATCAAAATCGAAGAATTTATCATAAAATCTGAAGAATAGATAAAAATACAAAACAAAAAAAGATAAAGTAAAAAAAAAAATTAAAATAAAAATGAGCTTAAAATAAAAATTGTTTTGCTTATCATAAAATTTTATATTTATAAGAGTTTAAATGCTTTGTTTTTTAGAAATTTTAATGTTTAATGTTAACATTTTTAATATTACAAAAAAAAAACAAAAAAATTACATATCATATGATCTATGCTTGTTATCATACCAAAAAGAAAAAATCCATGTTACTCTTTTTTATTTTGTTAAGCGTAAACATAGGACTGATACTTATGTACCGGCCTTGCAATACGAAGAAACAATATTCGATAATTCGCAGATTGCTTCTAAATTTTTTGCCACATTCTTCTCTAGAACTTAGCAGAATGGAGTTTTTGAGCCAAATCAGTCATATTTAGACAATATACTTCTTCGATCTCTATAAAATTTTGACAATAAAATTATTTTAATAACTAAAAAGTTTTGCTCATGATACCAAAAACTGCAAATCTATTACCTCTACTGCACTTAGCACTATATATGTTCGAACCATGGTTCAATCAATAAGTTGTTGCCATTTCTCAATTAATTTGAACAACAACCTTGAGCTGAATGTTAGTAAATGTGTTTGCGATGAATGCTCGATATTTTTAATATCGTTCACAAAAAACTCTCTTTTCAAAAATCTCGTTTATCAATATCTCGCTTTTTAAAAATCTCGTTTACAAAATTCTCGCTTTCCAAAAATCTCGCTTACCTCGCCCAGTCAAAATATCGTTTATTTGGTTTTAGTTAAATTTAAAAAACTAAATAACCGATATTTTGACCGGTGCGAGCATTCGGGACGCACAGTTGTAAATGCCTAATTATGAGCTTTTTAGGGTTACAAGCTAACTCAACAATCAATTACCATTACGTTCTCAACGATCAATCTATTATAAGAATTCATTGTACTTCAGTTTTAGGACTGACCCATGATAGTTGGTTAGAATGCAAGAGTCACTAAGACTCCAAAGCAAATAAAGGATTACCTTTATGCATTAATTATGCATTAATCAAAAGAGTTTTTCATCCATATATTATGAAGCTACTTTTCACTACTTATGTAAGACCTATACTTGAATACTCAAGCCAATTATGGAAACCCTAATTGATATAGACATACACATTGATATAAACAATTCACGTATTATAACAGTCCAAAAAAATTTCTCCATTTCGCTTTTGTAATCTTGCTTGGGCTGATCTTCCATATGAAGCCAGACTTTCTTTAATTAATTTGAACTCCCCCAGTCTTCTCGGTTTCGCTTTTGTAACCTTGCTTGGGCTGATTTTCCATATGAAGCCAGGCTTTCTTTAATTAATTTGAACTCCCTCCAGCCATCGGGTGTTTGATATTATATTTGTTCAGGTTGCTCGTGGCGATGTTAACTATCCTGATTGTGAAATGAGTTGTAAAGAAAATGCGTAATATTGAAAAGGACTAACTCAAGATCTAAGCTCTTTCTTACTAATGTTAACAAATAAAAAATAAATAAAAAAAATTTTTAAAAAAACAGCTTTTTTGAACTAAAAAGTAGAAAATAAATTTTTAATAGCAAATTTTCCTGTAATTTTCTAAACTATAATTGTTACAATCGAGATTTCTTTGAAAAAGTTTATTTCAATATGTCAAATATATATATAAATATAAGTATATATAAGTTTTAAAGTCTGTGAAATTAATATAAAAGCTGGAGGCAAAATTTAAAAATATAAGTTTATAGTTATGCGTTTGTTGCCTCCAGCTTTTATTTTAATTTCACAAACTTTAAATATAACGGTACTTTTTTGTAAATACATTTTTTTTCTGTCTTTCCGCCTCCAGATGAGATTTAGATTTATTTTATTAGTCTCTAAGAAACCTTACAATTTTTACGATTTAAATTTAAAATCATATTCTACCTATATGCTCTGCTATTAATTTTTTAAATATACCAACTGTAGTTTCATTCTTTGTATTATGGGGTACTTCATTGGTATTTATGCAGTAGTTCATTCGTTCATTGGTAGTATAGCGGTAACCAAAAATCTCTTCTGTTCCGTAAATAACAATAACCAC
This sequence comes from Poecilobothrus nobilitatus, assembly GCA_947095535.1. Taxonomy (NCBI): domain Eukaryota; kingdom Metazoa; phylum Arthropoda; class Insecta; order Diptera; family Dolichopodidae; genus Poecilobothrus; species Poecilobothrus nobilitatus. The sequence goes on from OX352773.1 coordinate 127,252,318, forward strand.
TAACATATTCAATATGTTTCTGCATATAGCTATGAAAGCAAATTATGCTTTTGTTTAAACATAAAGATCAATATGTTGAACTTTAATTTGCTTTTAACATTGTCGTAGCTCGATTTTGCAAAACTTCAAACCTGTTTATTCTACCTAAAAGACCTATTTTCTTTGCTATCTTTTTACATATATATTTATAATAGTGCATTTTAAAATTTAGTTTAACATTTCATTGATAATATTATTTTGCATTAAATAGTCTTCTACCAGTTTTTTGCATTAAATAGTCTTCTAGGTAACCACTTTTTCTAATATATTTTTTCATATAGTGGTAACATATTTGTACGTATAAAATTTTCTGCTGATTTGGTATTTACTATCTTTTCATCTCTTCTATGGTAGCTATCTTCCAATTACTTGGACATTTTCCTTCATATTATTGTTCAAGTTTTATTCTTTAAAAATCTTCTCACTCTTATATTTTAGAGTCTTCCAGCATTATCATTTTATTTATTTTACTAAGCTGAGCTATACTTTTATGATGTGAACTTAGGCATTTTTTAATGTCAGTATTCTTTCAACATAGCAACTTTGTTATTGCTTCAAGTAAGTTTTTATTTCGGATTTATTTTTTTAATGAGTCATTTGTATTCCTCTGATTTTGTATTCCTGAAATAAATAATTATAATCTAAATAAATAAATAAATAAATAAAAACCTCTGATTTTGTATTCCTAATATAAATTTGATTTAGAATCAAACCTCTAGTTGCAAACTATTTTTTCCAACCTTATCTCTGATACTATTCAATATCACATTCAGTGTTTGCATATACTCAACACATTCATCACACATAAATCTAATTTGTTGATTTTTGGAAACAATGCCAATAACAGATTCAAGTCCACAACATTTAATTCGGCCTCAAAAAATCTTGCGACACACTTCTTCATACATGATTCCAGTTTCTCCTCTAATTATTTTTCTACATTGATGGCATGCCGCCATAATTTTCGATGTAAATTTTAGAATTTAAACAATTTAAAATATTTATATTATTTTTTTTTGTTTTTGGAGCATAATAATTAATTAAGTAACAGTTACATTAGAAGAATATAAAAGTAGGGTATTACACCGAAGTAGAGGCGATCAAAAATTTAAAAGGAGACGGGAACTGAAAAGACTGTATAGCAGTTTGCAATTTATTAAATCTGCAGAAAACAAACAAGAGATTTTGAAGAAGATTGCAGAAATAAGAAATGGGTTTCTTCTTTTCCGAGTATAGTTTAAAAATAGTGCAACAAGCTAATTTTCACACTAACGAGGTCTGAAAATATCTGAAAATATAATAGTTATAATAATATCTTTCACCATATTGTTCACCTATGAAGCTATAAACTACTTTGTAAACAAAAAAGCAGCAAAACGAACTCGACGTTTACCGACTATATGAACAACAAAAAATTATTATACAAAAAAAAAAAATTTTTTTTATTTTAAATATAAATTAATATGTATAATTATTTAATATGTATAATTAAATATTTTTTTTCTCTCTTAATAAATATTATAAATAAAATTCGAAAATTTATAAATATATATGTATAAAAAAAAAAAATTTTTAATTAAAAGTTAAATACTTATTTTTCGAGTAAAAATTCTATGGACTATGAAAAAATTAAAAAATTGAAAGACCTATTACGAACATTAAAAAAGAACCCGACCAGAACTTATACTACAACTTACATTGAAGAGAAACATAACGAAATTAATGAGGTTTGAGAATATTTTGAATAAACAGGCAATGTTCAGTTTGAAATAATTTTTAAAATTAAAGAAATAATAAGACAAATAACAACGTATCTTAAACCAAAAATTGAAACAAAAATTATTGAAGCAAACGATATTTCAAATTGACATTTAACAAATTGCAAGTTTTTAACAAATTGTTGACCGAGTAACCAGTATTAGCAAGTATTTTTATGTCTACCTTAGGTTTTCGTACACATATTTTTATATATTATAATTTTGTTGTGTTTATACATTTAAAGTTAAAATGTTTCATCATAGTTATAATTTGAGTTAGTTGAGTTTTAATTTGAATTAAAATGAAATTGTAAATTTCTCATATTAATTGTCTCTCCACTTCTTTTCTAATGTATCCTGGATTTAGTTGAATATTTTGAATTAGAGTGGGTAATAATAGAGTTTTCCAATCGCATCGCAATTCGTTTTTATTATAGGCAAATTTTGATTTAACTACAGCTATTAAAATTATACCTCAATTTGAAGGAAATGTAAAAGATATTTCAAATTTCCTTGGTCTAATAGATTCTTATGCTGATACGCTAAAGGATGCAACTGAGAAAACCAAATTAGTAAAATTTATATTTGCTATTAAACTTTCCGACAAAGTTAAAAATAGGCTATAATATCAGAAGAAATTACAACTTTAGAAAAGTTTAAACAAACGATATCATCAAGTTTCAAATCCAACAAAAATGCAGCTAAAATCCAAGCTGAACTAACAAATATAACACAAGGAAACAAAGGCATAAACAAATTTGCCACAAAAATAGAAAATCTTGTAGCACAATTAAACGAACTCCAAATATCAGAACAAGGTGAAGCATAGAAGTAATTAAACTAAATGACCAATTAGGTCTAAATATATTTAAGAATGGCATGAATTAAACATGCAAAGCTGTAATGTTAGCAGATAAACCAAAAAGCTTTAATGAAGCTATACAACTTGTGTCTAAAATGGACAATAACATACGATCAAATAATGTCATGTGTTTTAGAGCAAATAATTATAGAAGTAGAAATAACTTCCAAAATAACAAACGTAACTACAACAATAATAACTATATAACTATATCCAATTAAGGCATTCTAGCATCAGCTCTACTGACGTATACCTATTACACTTTAGAATAATTCTCATACCGCGATTTTGGAGTTTTTGCAGTCTATCCATATCAGTCTTTGAACATATATAATATTGTTGAGCAATATTCAAAGTGCGGCTTAATTATGGCATTATATATATTAATTGAACATCGTAAAGATACACTGTTTCGAATTCTTCTCAAAAATGCGATTTTTTTACTAAGTTTTTTGCGAATATAAATAATATAATTTTGAAAGTTAAGCTTTTTATCAATTATTACTCCTAAATATTTCATTTCTTCAATAGTTTTAATTTTTAAACAATCTATACAAATATCGTCAATTAGACTTCCATTTATAGCCATAGCTTTGGTTTTGATAATATTAATTTTTAATTTATTAATTTTTAACCACTTGCTTAACATCTTTAAATCCTTTTCTAAATTTATTTTCACTATTTCACTATTTTCACTCGTTAATATCAACCCCATTAATATTAGTTAATGCATCATCTGCAAATAAACTTATTTTAGAGTATTTTAGAACATTTTTGATATCATTAATATATATTAAAAATAATAATGTTCCTAACACTGATCCCTGAGGTACTCCTAATTTTATTAAATTACGCTCAGAGATAAGTCCATTTATTTTAGTTCTTTGGTATCTATTATGCAGGTATGATTCAAACCATTTAAGCTCTTTATTCTCAATACCATACTTTTTTAACTTCAAAAGTAATATATTCCTATCAAGGGTTTCGAAAGCTCTCTTAAAATCTAAAAACACTGTTATTATTTTTTGCTTATTTTCTATTAGTTCTTTTCATTTAAACATTGTCCAATTCAGAGCCGTTTCGCATGAGTGACTTTTACGGAAGCAAGATTGTTCTTTTATAATTAGCTCATTTTCTTCAACATATTTTTTACAAAGTAGGTAACATATTAATTGGTTTGAATTCTACACAATTTTTAGTATTACTTACTTTTTGTATTGGTATTATAAGGCTTTCTTTCCATTTGTCTGGAAATTCACCCAACTTCATTGAGTTATTAATTATTTTAACTAAAATACAGCCTAATTCATTCCAACTATCCAATACCATTTTAATATTTATCTTTACAGATTTCCTTTAATTCATTTTTCGATATTTCTTTAAACTTAAATTTACTATCAACTTGCTCCTTCGTATTTTTATAACTTTCGCACGGAATGGATCTCTTAATTTTCTTTACACTATCTATAAAATACTTATTAAAATTGTTAGCTATACTACTACTATCCTTAACCATTGCTGAACCGAATTTAACTTCTCTAATTTCAGATTTATCTTCTTTTAACAAATAATTTTTTATAGCTTTCCATGCTTCTTTTTGATTCTCCGCTTTTTCAATTCTTTTTTCAATAAAGTTATTTTTTGCCTTATTTACTGCAGCTTTATAACAATTTCTTATTACTTTGTTTCTCGCGGCAGTCCTATTCTACAGTACCCAAACACGCCTTTTCATATTAAACAAAAAAGGAAAAAAGGGAACGAAAAATTAAAAAAGGAAATACACATAGATAACTTAGATACAAAAGCGAAAAAAAAAATATTAGGCATTTGTCTAAAATTTCAAAATATTTTTCATTTGAAAAACGAGATGCGGACAATAAATAATTTCTATGAACAACGGATTTCCACAATAGACAAGTCACCAGTATATATAAAAAATTATAAAACACCAAATGTCCAATCACAGGAAATTGAAAAACAAGTTTCGAAATTAATGGAAGATGACATAATTGAAAATTCCAGTAGTCCGTACAACTCATCATTACTAATTGTTCCCAAGAAAAGTAAAGAAGGAGAACAAAAATGGAGTTTGGTTGTCGATTTTAGATCTTTGAACAAGAGAATTGTGAATACTGGACAAATTAGGAAAATCTAAATATTTTGCAACACTGGATATGACAAGTTCGTTTCATCAAATTCCGTTACACCCAAAATCAAGGAAAATTACAGCATTTTCGACAAATAGGGGACACTACCAATTTAAAAGATTACCATTTGGACTAAAAATATCAATAAATAGTCGTATGTTATCTGTAGCATTGAGTGGTTTACAAGAAGCCGCATTTCTATATGTAGATGACATAATAGTATTTGGATCAAATCTCAAAGATCACAATACTAATTTAATCAAACTATTAGAACGCTTACAGGAATATAATTTAAAACTAAACCCTTCAAAATGTAATTTTTTAAAACCAGAAGTTATATATTTAGGACATCTTATAACTTCTGAAGGTATAAAGACAGATCCTGCTAAATGCGAGACAATAAGAAATTACCCAACGCTGAAGGATGCTGATGAAGTAACAAGATTCATAGCTTCTGCAATTATTACAGAAGATTTATAAAAGACTTCGTCGAAATAGCTAGACCTTTAAATCAGTTGTTAAAGAAAAAACAAATATTTGGTTGGAGTAATGAAAGTAATAATGCTTTAGAAAATTAAAGCAAAAATTAATAGAACCAATACTAAGTTATCCAAATTTTGCTAAACCATTTATATTAACAACAGATGCATCAAACTATGCGCTGGGAGCAGTTTTATCACAAGGAAAAATAGGAGATAACAAACCTATACCTTATGCAAGGAAATCGCTAAATAAGCATGAATTAAATAACTTAGATACAAAAGCGAGTGACTTTTACGGAAGCAAGATTGGCTATTTATTGGATTCTTTTTCCTATAATTGAAAAAGAACTTTTGGCTATTTATTGGAAAAATTTATATTAAAATATGGATGTTTCAAAAAATTAAAAACAGATAAAGGTATGGAATTTACAAATGAACTATTAAAAAATATTTGTAACTTTCTAAATATTGAAAAACTAACGTCAACACCTTACCATCAACAAATATTACGTTCTATTGAACGAAATCATAGGGTATTAAATGAATATTTAATGAGTTTAAAAGGACAAGACGTTTGGGACTAATACTTACTTTACTATACGTAATTCTACAACTCAACACCACAAAGTACAACAAGTTACTCACCATAGGAATTGGTATATGGTAAAATAAGTACTCTTTCATGTGAAATATTGGATAATAAACATAGCATTTATAATTTAGATGACTATTTAAATGAATTAAAAATTAAATTAAAATATGCAAATAAAAAAGCAAAAGACTATCTAATTAAAAATAAAGAAAATAATAAATTAAAACAAAATAATATTAATAAATCAAATTTTAAAAGTAATGATTATGTAATGAAAAAAGTAGGAAATAAGAAAAAATTATAAAGTACTGTTAAAGGACCATTCAAAATTATTGAACAAAACGGTACAAATAGTACTATATTAATAGATAATAAAAAAGTAGAATTACATAATAATAATATCATTAAATCTAGAAAATCTATAAATATTATAAATTGTTACAAAAATAAAAATCTGTAAATATGAATAAATTTAAAAATTCTTTTTAAAACAAGTATAAATATTTTTTAAACAAAAATATAATTGAATATAAAATTTTTAAGATGTATAAATTAATAATTATACATTACTTATTTTGATAACTTATAAAAAATTAGCTTAAATTTTAAGAAATGTAAACTAAATTTTTTTTCTTTGGGTGACGGATGTAGTATATCTTGACTGTACTGTAATACCAAAACTGCAATCACCAAAATAACTTTAAAAATAAAATTATTATCTAATAACAATAATGCTGATCTAACATTTTGTGTGGTCATAATTTTCAATTGCTAACATCTGTTTGTATTTTTACAATAACAAGTGCATTCACTTTTCATCCGATTGCATGAAAATAATGTATCTTCGATAATAATATTTTAGTTTATAATTTGTACATATGGTAATTATATTGCAAATGACTTCTAGGTCAAGATATTGCTTTCTTTTGTCCCAAATGAAATTGTTTGTGACAAAGCAATAAATTATTATAATTTATTGTCTTAAATAAAATTTGTATTGGATTTGGTAAAATCCAAATAGTGTATAAGGCTTTACTTTTGTTAAATAAATTCAGATATAATCATAACTCGGAACTGGTACTTTTATTTTAACTATAAGAATTATATATACTAGCATAATATATGCAGAGAATTATAATTCTTATAAAATATAATTTCAGAACTATTATTATATTTTAGTTTTTGTCTTGTATATACCTATTGTGAACAGTCGCTAAGTTATAATATTTGTTTATTATTTGTATTTTGGTATGCCATGCCACTAATACGGAAAAATTTGGCAGAAATGCAAGGTGTGATGCGATATCCTTTCTCGCAGTCTAAATAATTGGAGGAACCTTTTCCATTATATATATAAGTTTCTCCATTATATATATAACCTTTTCCATTATATATATATAAAAATAAAAATAATATCTAAAAATAATAAGATTGTTTCTGATAATAGTAATTCTAATTCTAGCATTAACGTTAATAATTTAACTGTTCATCCTAATAATAGTTCAACCGTTGGCAAGTCATTAAACACTAGCACAACAGACACAAATAATTCCTTAATCATAGTAAACACTAACTCAGACGCTTACACTACTACAAACATAAATCAGAACAACAAATCTCATAACCACAATACTATTCAAAACAGTAATAACAATATAAACGCTTTTAATACTGCATCACTAACTAAAGATCCTGAAATTACCAATTCTAATTGTGTTTCGATAACTGAACCTCTTCCTTCTTCCTCAACTTCACCAAATGTTCCTTATACTTCTAAATTCATAAACTTTGTTCAAGGTGAAACTCTTCAACCTTCAATTATTAACCCGCTTTTACCACCGATAACAAGAATGACACAACAATCTCTTGCCAACAACGACTATACAGTCGCTCTTTCTAGGCTAAGAGAAGATAAAGTATATTACATGGTCAGATTATATTTGTCATACTTGTTTGATGATAAATATAATACTGTGTTGGAAGGTAAGACCAGAACAAGTATAAAAGTTTTAATTGATAACGAATGTTTGCCAACCGAATACAAAGAATTATACAAATTATATATTAAATTTCACGAAACTAAAGGTATATTTTCCAAAGATGTCTCAGACGACTTAAAGGCATACCGTAGTCATTGTAATAGTAATTATTACAATCACTTACAAGTTTCGAATGATAATTATAATAAATTTTTTCGTGCCAATAAATAATTTAAATAAGATCTCTACATCTTTGATAGATTCTTCAATTTTGATAAATTTATCGATATATTATCAAAATGTCAGAGATCTTAGAACAAAAACAAGTCAAGTCTTACTTAATTCAATAAGTTTAAATTTTGACGTATATGCATTAACTGAAACTTGGCTAAGTTCTTCTATTAACAATATTGAGCGTTTAGAAAAGATAGATATGCTGAACCTAATGTATCTAATAGTTACATTCCTAAAGAGGGAGGTGTATTGATTGCCGTCAAAAACTCTTTTAATGCAAATGAAATTCCTATTTCTAACGCAGACGGTCGGAAATAATAGGTGTGAATATAAAATTTTCGAACAAAACTGTGAATATTGTTAACATATACATTCCACCTTCTTCGAATTTAAATATTTATATTACTCTTTTAGATATAATAGATTCGATTTGCTGTAATTCAGGTCCTAATGATGAGTTAATTTTATGTGGAGATTTTAATCCCCCTCATATAACATGAATTAATCATGACGAAGAATTTTTTTTGATTCCGGATTTTTCGGTGAGTGAAACTGATTCACAATTTATTTATGGATTAAATACCAACAATTTACAACAGGTTTCCTACCATTGTAATTTTAAAGATTAGCAATTGTATTTAATATTTACCTATGATTGGTATAACATCACTTTCTGTGACTCGGTGTTATCGCTTGTTGCGTTAGACCCTTATCACCCTTCAATAAGTTTTACCTATTGTTTAATTCCGTAAATCTTGAAGCAGCATATTCTTATAGTTTTAATTTCAATAAAACGAACTTTCCCGGACTAATAAATTTCTTAAATACCTATGACTTCACGTTTTTATTAATAATATAGACCTAAATCAAATAACAATTAGGTTTTATGAAATTGTGTTCGAAGGTTTTACTCAATTCGTTCCTATTTCAAAAAAAAGGTCTTCCCAATCTGGCCCACCATGGTTCACAAAGAAGCTTAGATCTCTCAGAAATAAGAAAAACCAAGCCTGGCGTAAATATCACAAATACCCAAGCCTGGCGTAAAGATATTAATGACTATAACAATTTTGTCATATTTTTTGTCAATTATTTCTCCTTTATGGACAGTTGTCAAAAAACGTCTCTTAATGACATAAATATAAATGAAGAAATAGTTTCCAAATATCTAAATAAACTCGGTGATAATACTTTACCCAGCCCTGATAGTATACCGGAAATAATTCTGAGCAAGTGTTCTAACATTCTCACTCACTACTTCTTAGATTTGCTTTACGCCACTTGCCATGGTCAAATCCTATTATTTTGCCACCATATGAACAAAGGCTAAAGTTAATTGATTTGTGTACTTTAAGTTTTAGACGTGAGGTTTCTGATGTTATTTTCATTACAGAGATTGTTAAGGGTTATGTTAAATCTACTTTAATTTCTAGTAAAATAAATATTAGAAATCTTCAACGCCTTCGCTCTTGCAATTTGTTTAAAACCTATAATCATAGGACTAATTATGGCAAATTTGAACCTATTAATAGGATGCTCATTATAGATAACAAACATAAACTTAACATTGACTTTACACTTTAAAAACATTCCCAAAAACAAAAATTATACAATTGCTATTAATATTAGGACTTGTTGCACTGTAGAGTATATACCTATGTATATGATTTTTAATTTTAATCTTAGTTCTAAGTTTATTTATACTTAACAATTATGTAATTTTTATTATAATTTTTATTGTATTTAACAATTTATTATTATTGTTTACTAGTTATTATATATATTATAAATTTTATGTAAACTGTTTGTGCTAAGCAATATAAATAAATAAATATATTTGATGAGCATCTAAGTATGCTCATATTTATACAATCAGAAAGTGAAAGGGACTGATTTAAAACAAGGCGTCAACATAATTATTTTAGCTGTAAACACCAAAGATATTGCAGTAGAATGATAAAAAAAAGTCAACTTTTCATATAAAAATTTGAATTAAAATCTTATTTGATCAAAATTTTATTTTTTTCACAGTTATTACGCCTTTTCCAGAATATTTATATATAATATGTATATCTAATTCAGTTATACTTATACTATACATATGTATACTATACATAAATGGCATTATACGATAAGTTAAATGGAAAAATTTTTGGAGATTAAAATTTTGACTATTTTTAATTTTTACTTGTAGCGAGTGGAAAAGTTTTATTCTTATAATAATTTGATTTTTATGAAAATATGAACAATGGCTCTAACTGCATATATTGTAACTAATTCTTGATATATGTGGCCATTATAAATAAGTTTAGCCGCATAATTTGGAATACCCCCATTCTTCTGATAATATTTTCTTTTGCATTTGGAGTATTATATAATTCGTTTTTTTCGCATTTATACATAGTTCATTTTGGTCCAGCCATCTGCAATATATCTTTAAGACGTCATTTTGTATATTTTCAAGCACTTTTAATGTTTTCGTTTATGCTATAAGGTTGGTGTCATCTGCATAAATGTTATATTTTGATATAATACTATTTTTAAGTATATTCATTATATACAGCACATACAATAACGACCCCTGTAATGCATCTTGTGGTACGCCTGTTTTTATTACTAGTTCATCACTTAGTAATTCATTAACTTTAACACATTGCGTTCTATTTGTCACATAACTTCTTAATAAGAGATTACTGTTACCTCTAATTTCTAAGTTATTTAGAAATCTCATAAGCTTAGAAGGATTTACCATATCAAATCAATTTTGTTAAGTCAATAAATACTGCGTCAACATAGTAGCCGTCATCTAACGCATAATAAATATGTTCCAGAGTTGCTGCGATTGCTGAATCTGTACCACTAATGAAGCCTGTAATGTAATGAAGCTTCTTATTCTTGAAGTGATAACTTTTTATATATTTTTAAAATTGAATTTAAAATTGAGATTGGCCAATAGTTACCACCATCTTCTTTTGACCCGTTTTTGTGAATAGAAACTAGATATGCTTTTTTTTTAACGAATCAGAAAAGATACCTTTAGTGAAACTTTCATTTATCAGTTTCACAAAAGGAAGCGTTATAATATTTATTAACTGTTGTAGATCTCTTACTGTTATTTTAACCAACCATGGAGTTGTATTTTTATTTAATATTATAATAATTTGGTGGATTTCTTCTTCTATAACTGGAATAAGAAAGAACGAGTTACTGTTGCTTAAATTTTGTGAGCAGTTAGTAACATCGTTGGCAGTTTGAATGTTTTTCCTAATACGTTCTCCTATTTCAGTAAAAAAATTATTGAAAGTATTTGCTGTTTCATTATCATAATTTATATTATTATATCATAATTTCCTAGAATCACTTAGGGCTTTTTCAATATTTCTTTTAATATAATTTTTTTTAGCTTCTTTTATTAATTTTTCCACTTTTTTCTTCATTTTAATATATTTTGCCTTTTTTTCACTATTAATTGGATCAATGTCGATTATATAATACCTTTCTTATTTTTAACTTATCACAAATAAAAGGTGTTATCCAGCTATTATTTCTCGTTCTCATTGGTAATGTCTTTGTTTATATTTCTTTTGCTTCTTGGATCATTTTAAGTAAAGTTTCGACTTCTAGAATATTAATATTTTCTATTTTATATTTTACTATGAAACGCATGTGATTATAATCGATTTTGTTTATGTTGTACTTTTTCATTGGTGATTTCTCAATATTAATTGCTTTAATAGGTACTATTGCCAATTCATGGTTCGATAGACTGTTATTTTCTATTGTAAAATTAACACCATAATTGCCATTCATGTTTGTTATTATGTGATCAATTATAGTTCTAGAGTTACTTGTATTTCTTGTACTTTCAGTTTTATTAACTTTGCTGTATCCAGAAGTTGCTACAATATCCTTATATTTAATAATTATATTGGAGTTCTCAAATAGATTTAGATTGGTATCAGCAAAAAAATATATAATTTCGCTTATCAACCAGTTTAAGTTCAAGAAACTCAATAGATAAGTTACTGTTTTCCATTAGAGCTTTATAAAATGTACCGATTTTCAATTTTGGTGTTGTGTTTAAGATTTCAATTATAGTAAAGTTACATTTTTCTTCTTTACATATTTCATTGAAACTTCTATTATTTTTAATAAAAATAGTAGTTCCACCGCCTCTTTTTTTATCTCTACAGTTGTAAACTGCTTAATAATTAGGGATGTTGTAGGTATCTTTTTGATAATCATAAATCCAAACCTATATAAGTATTACTATGTCTATTTCTTTATATTCACTAATTAATATTTCAAGTTCTAGTATTTTATTTCTAATGCTACATATATTTAAATACGATATCTTTAGATCTCCAAGTTGCATTATATTTTCTTGTCCTGCCATTATCAGCAGCCGATCAAGTAATTTTTCCAAGATTCTCTTGTCTTTTGAACATTTTCCCTGTATTTATTATAAATGTATCGCCAATATATTGCTAGATCATTTTAAACATTTTTATTGCAGATTCTTATGTTTTCGTGGTATCTGTCATATATTCCTGAAGTTCCTGATAATCAGTTGGTAGTCCTTCTTGATTAATTAGAACCTTTATATTGATTTGTGTTAATCCGGAAATAACATATACAGTATCTTCATTTTCAATTGCTCTTTTTGTAAGCCTTACAATTGCGGGTGACATGGGATCAACAAAACTTTTGCTATCATCTTGGAATTTGGAGTAACCTATTTTTTTTTCAATTTTGTTCTGTGGATTTATTGTTTCGCTTTTATTCCAATTTGGATACTGGAGTCTCTTATTTCTATATTATTATTACTATTATTATTCTTTATAATATTATTATACTCGGTACTTATCGTACGGGGTTAAATAATACACTAACTAATTTTATGCGATCATTGTTTAATAAAGCGAAGGAGGTTAAAAAAGAAAAAAATATATGTTTTCTATGGATTATAGACTCTACTATTTATTTGAGGAAACAAGAAGGTGTTATTAAAATTCAATCTCTTGAAGATTTAGAAAAACTTTATTTGTAGGTGTTGTAATTTGTTTTCTCCTAAGGGAGGTTGGAATTTTCCAAAGAATTGGTAGAGTCAGATTCTTAATAACAAAATCCAGCTCCCCCTTTAACCAATATAATAGGATGAAACTCTTATCTGTTAACGCAGTATATAGGCTAGGTAGTACGGAGGATAGGAAATTGATGGGGAAACATTGAATTGGGAGGGGGACTGTAAGGAAACAATGAATCCGACTATTATTATTACTATTTTGCTAATAGTGACTATAGCCGTTACAACAAGTATATAACACCTTACTGCATGAGGTAATTGTTGAAGGCAACCTCCACTGTTACCGTAGCAGCTATTATTTTTGGTAGTAATATTACTTATTAATATTATCATTATTTTACTACAGAATCAGGGCCATCAGTGGATAACAACGTGCAGTAGCATATACCACATTCCTGCATGATATAACCAAAGATAGCTCCACTGTAGCAGCTATTATTATAATAATTATTATTATTACTACTATTATTATTATTATTATTATTATTATTATTATTATTATTATTATTATTATTATTATTATTATTATTATTATTAATAATATTATTATTATTATTATATTTTTATATAATAATAATAATATTATATTATTATTATATATAAATTTATAAATTATCTATTATATCTTTTTATGACTAATAAATAAAATTACGCTATACTATAATGGATCTAAGTATTTGTGGTGTATACCTAAAACATTCTTAAAAAGTTATACATTTTTATTAGTTATAGGGTTATTATTTAAAATTAAATTTAGCTTAGAATTTTTATAATTAATTTATGTTAATTTTATAATTAATTAATAATTCTGGATAAATATGGATTTTTAATTTAATTCGAATTATTCAGGTGTAGGGTAATTAATAAGTCGGTTGCATCGACTTACTGTTACATTTACTTGTTTTAGTTATTTTTTATATTTTAGTTCTTAATTTATTAGAATTACAAACAAGTTTTTTGGCGCAGATTCTGTATCCTTTACCACAAATCAACCAATTGTACCTACCATATTAAAATAAGCAAAAGTTTTAAAATCACATTCGGTTGTGAATGTCCCAAAAAACAAAAAAAAATCAATTTTGAAAGTTTCAGCAAGAAATTAGAAAGAAAACAAGGTAGAATGTAAACCAACGGTTTTTAAAAGCGCACATTTCCAAATCACAATACAAAATGTTTAGAATTGTGACCTGCACAAAACTTTTAAAATTTAAAAAATAAAATTTAAGAAATTTTTTGTAATAAGAAAATATGTGAAAATAACACTTTTCTGGAATTTTGAGGGGCTCTAATTCCGGAACTTTTTATAAATAAGAAAAACTATTAAAACACGTAAAAATACATTACTTGAGCTTTAATTTGTATGTCTTATCGAAGAAAAATTTGTACAGGTGTTTAAGTTGCAGGTGCCTAAAAATAACAAATATTCAATTTTTCAGCTCTAATACCTCTTAAACAGGGAGCGGCGCAATTTTTTAAGAAAACTAATACTAATTCTAAAAGTTCTTTCTGCTCTCAAAATTTCAGGCTCCTATCTAAAGGCGTGCCGGAGTTATGAAAAAAGAAATTTTATGCAAAATATGGTTTTCACATAACGGTAAATTTAAATAGTAAATTACAAAATATTGCAAAATTTTAATATTGCTTTATGTTGATAATAAAATTTCCGGTCTTCTGGCTGTTTTAGATTGCAAAATTATTACGCGAGCCTGAGCCTGAGATATATATATCCAAAATTGGGGCTTTTTCGTAATTTTGAAGAGCTGTAACTCTGGAATTCTCTATAACTAAAACAAACCTTTAACACACGTTAAAATATATTACTTTAGCTTTTAGTTTTATATCTTTCCGAAGTAAAATGTGTACAGGTTCCCAAGTTACAGGTGTTTAAATATACCAAATTTTCAATTTTTGAGCCTTAATAGCTCATAAACAGGGAGTAGCCCAAAACAATTTTCTGAGCAAACTTATACTAATTCTAAAAGTTCTTTCTGGCCTCAAAATTTCAAGCCTCTATCTAAAAGCGTACCGGAGTTATGAAAGTAGAAAAATCATGCAAACTTTGGTTTTCACATAACGGTAAATTTAAATACTAAATTTAAAAAATTGTATAATTTTGATATTAATTTACAAAGATAAAAGAAATATCTGTCGCATGACGTTTTCAGATTGAAGAAATCTTAAGCGAAACATAAGATATATGCATTTAAAAATAAGGCTTTTTTAAAGTTTGAGAGGCTGTACCTCCGTAATGGATAAGGTACATGAAAAAGTTGTTCCACAAAATTATTTTTTTTATGAGACCTACCCATGGTTAAAATTTCTTTTGTCTATCTTTAACGGTGTAGAAGTTTTGTAAACAGACGGACAAACGGACGGACGGATGGACAGAGTGAAACTAATAAGCACACTTTGTCAATTTTTTTTTGGAAATGGCCTAAAAAGTACATGATGCAGATCTGCTACAGTATGCATTTAAGGCTTATGTTTTATATGCAATCACTCAGTTTTTTCGAATGTCGGCCTAACTCGTTCAAATATTCGGAAGTAACACCTTTATTTAAGAAAGGCTCAACACTTTTATTGTCGAATTATAGACCTATTTCCTTACTGCCAACTAACGGTATATTATTTGAAAAATTAATGAAAATAAGAATGTTAAATTTTCTATTAGAAATCAAATTTTTTGACAATAAACAATATGGCTTTTTGCCAGGCAAATCTACAAAAGAAGCGATCTTAAAATT
Source organism: Poecilobothrus nobilitatus (assembly GCA_947095535.1). Taxonomy (NCBI): domain Eukaryota; kingdom Metazoa; phylum Arthropoda; class Insecta; order Diptera; family Dolichopodidae; genus Poecilobothrus; species Poecilobothrus nobilitatus. The sequence continues at coordinate 127,268,237 of OX352773.1, forward strand.
ATGTTCTGAACTACATACAAGTTTAAATGAAAATAATAACACTGTTACTTTGTTTATCGATATAACCAAAGCTTTTGATACTATTGACAACTGCATTCTTATTAAAAAAACTTGGAAAGGCGGGTTTTAGAGGTTTTGTATTTGTTTTTTTAACTTCTTATTTAAAAGATAGAAAACAGCGAGATAAGTTAAATAACAACTTTAGCGAAATTAACAATATTAACATTGACGTACCACAAGGTTCTGTAATGGGTCCCTTGTAGTTTCTAATATACATTTTCACAACCGTTGAAAGATAAAATCACTGGTTTCGCTGATGACTGCGCTCTAGTATACAGTGATAGAAACGTGGATTTGCTTAAACAATCTTTGGAATATGACGTAAACTTACTTAAAAATTGATTTTCATGCCATAAGCTTCTTATAAGTGACAAAACCAAATTAAGTGTATTCAGTTTAAGAAATTCTAACTTATACGACATTAATTCCAAGTTTCACAGTGTTGATTGTCCGTTTTCTATGGGTGATAATGGATTAAACTTTTGCTTGAATGCCCCAGTTTTGCATAACTCCTGCTCAAAACATTGATTTTATATTGATTGGGTATCCAATTATAAATATTTAGCTGTAACTATAGATAAGAATTTAAACTGAAAATCTCATATTGACAAGTTATACAAATATTTACTTTTATGCATAACAAAATTCTATTCGCTAGGGCGATAGTGCTATTATTATTATATAAAAATCTATAAATTATCTATTATATCTTTTTATGACTAATAAATAAAATTACGCTATACTATAATGGATCTAAGCATTTGTGGTGTATACCTAAAACATTCTTAAAAAGTTATACATTTTTATTAGTTATACATTTTTATTAGTTGTAGGGTTATTATTTAAAATTAAATTTAGCTTAGAATTTTTATAATTAATTTATGTTAATTTTATAATTAATTAATAATTCTGAATATTCACACGATTAAAATAATTCCTACATATTTAATTCGCTTTTGAAAAGTACATTCAAATTTTATTGGATTAAAATAACGGGTGTCAATTATAAGAGTATAACAGTACACGCTATAGTAGATTTTAAAATCATTTCTTTTAATATAATGCCATTTGCAGCAGCATAGAAGATTAAATTAAAGATAAATTTAACAGAAAAGATAAAGTTTCAGCTGATAGATTTCATTTCGTTGTAGTGTTGCCATGTTTTAGAGACAAAAGCCATGTTTTAGAGACTTTAGAAAATTTTCTCAATTTATTTATTATTTTTATATGGTGCGCGAGATTATTAAAGTATTTTGACACTAAATTTAAGTAAATTTTTTTAAAATGAGTTTTGCGCCAACGAGGAGTTGCGCGTAGTAGAAGATTATTTATCCGTAAGTTATATGACGTAGAGCTTCTGTAGCCAAAAATACTATTATCTTTAAAAAACTGAAGCAAAGAACTATGAGCATATTGATGTCTTAGAGGTTGTATACTTGATTCTTAGAAGAGAGGGAAACTGCTTAACCTACTTTTTCCGTTAATTATTCAAAAAATAAATTTTTCAGTCTTAAGAATAGGACTTACAGTACTTAAATAGGTTCCACCCCAACTAGTTATACCATATTTTATTTTTGAATGTACTAAGGCATAATAAATTTTTAGCAGCACTATCGCCCTAGCGAATAGAATTTTGTTATGCATAAAAGTAAATATTTGTATAACTTGTCAATATGAGATTTCCAGTTTAAATTCTTATCTATAGTTACAGCTAAATATTTATAATTGGATACCCAATCAATATAAAATCAATGTTTTGAGCAAGAGTTATGCAAAACTGGGGCATTCAAGCAAAAGTTTAATCCATTATCACCCATAGAAAACGGACAATCAACACTGTGAAACTTGGAATTAATGTCGTATAAGTTAGAATTTCTTAAACTGAATACACTTAATTTGGTTTTGTCACTTATAAGAAGCTTATGGCATGAAAATCAATTTTTAAGTAAGTTTACGTCATATTCCAAAGATTGTTTAAGCAAATCCACGTTTCTATCACTGTATACTAGAGCGCAGTCATCAGCGAAACCAGTGATTTTATCTTTCAACGGTTGTGAAAATGTATATTAGAAACAACAAGGGACCCATTACAGAACCTTGTGGTACGTCAATGTTAATATTGTTAATTTCGCTAAAGTTGTTATTTAACTTATCTCGCTGTTTTCTATCTTTTAAATAAGAAGTTAAAAAAACAAATACAAAACCTCTAAAACCCGCCTTTCCAAGTTTTTTTAATAAGAATGCAGTTCTCAATAGTATCAAAAGCTTTGGTTATATCGATAAACAAAGTAACAGTGTTATTATTTTCATTTAAACTTGTATGTAGTTCAGAACATAATTTTAAGATCGCTTCTTTTGTAGATTTGCCTGGCAAAAAGCCATATTGTTTATTGTCAAAAAATTTGATTTCTAATAGAAAATTTAACATTCTAATTTTATTAATTGTTCAAATAATATACCGTTAGTTGGCAGTAAGGAAATAGGTCTATAATTCGACAATAAAAGTGTTGAGCCTTTCTTAAATGAAGGTATTACTTCCGAATATTTGAACGAGTTAGGCCGACATTAGAAAGAACTGAGTGATTGCATATAAAACATAAGCCTTAAATGCATACTGTAGCAGATCTGCATCATGTACTTTTTAGGCCATTTCCAAAAAAAATTTGACAAAGTGTGCTTATTAGTTTCACTCTGTCCATCCGTCCGTCCGTTTGCCCGTCTGTTTACAAAACTTCTACATCGTTAAAGATAGACAAAAGAAATTTTAACCATGGGTAGGTCTCATAAAAGAAATAATTTTGTGGAACAACTTTTTCATGTACCCCATCCATTACGGATGTACAGCCTCTCAAACTTTAAAAAAGCCTTATTTTTAAATGCATATATCTTATGTTTCGCTTAAGATTTTTTCAATCTGAAAACGTCATGCGACAGATATTTCTTTTATCTTTGTAAATTAATATCAAAATTATACAATTTTTTAAATTTAGTATTTAAATTTACCGTTATGTGAAAACCAAAGTTTGCATGATTTTTCTACTTTCATAACTCCGGTACGCTTTTAGACAGAGGCTTGAAATTTTGAGGCCAGAAAGAACTTTTAGAATTAGTATAAGTTTGCTCAGAAAATTGTTTTTCTCCCTGTTTATGAGCTATTAAGGCTCAAAAATTGAAAATTTGGTATATTTAAACACCTGTAACTTGGGAACCTGTACACATTTTACTTCGGAAAGATATAAAACTAAAAGCTAAAGTAATATATTTTAACGTGTGTTAAAGGTTTGTTTTAGTTATAGAGAATTCCAGAGTTACAGCTCTTCAAAATTACGAAAAAGCCCCAATTTTGGATATATATATCTCAGGCTCAGGCTCGCGTAATAATTTTGCAATCTAAAACAGCCAGAAGACCGGAAATTTTATTATCAACATAAAGCAATATTAAAATTTTGCAATATTTTGTAATTTACTATTTAAATTTACCGTTATGTGAAAACCATATTTTGCATGAAATTTCTTTTTTCATAACTCCGGCACGCCTTTAGATAGGAGCCTGAAATTTTGAGAGAAAGAACTTTTAGAATTAGTATTAGTTTTCTTAAAAAATTGCGCCGCTCCCTGTTTAAGAGGTATTAGAGCTGAAAAATTGAATATTTGTTATTTTTAGGCACCTGCAACTTAAACACCTGTACAAATTTTTCTTCGATAAGACATACAAATTAAAGCTCAAGTAATGTATTTTTACGTGTTTTAATAGTTTTTCTTATTTATAAAAAGTTCCGGAATTAGAGCCCCTCAAAATTCCAGAAAAGTGTTATTTTCACATATTTTCTTATTACAAAAAATTTCTTAAATTTTATTTTTTAAATTTTAAAATTTTTGTGCAAGTCACAATTCTAAACATTTTGTATTGTGATTTGGAAATGTGCGCTTTTAAAAACCGTTGGTTTACATTCTACCTTGTTTTCTTTCTAATTTCTTGCTGAAACTTTCAAAATTGATTTTTTTTAGTTTTTTGGGACATTCACAACCGAATGTGATTTTAAAACTTTTGCTTATTTTAATATGGTAGGTACAATTGGTTGATTTGTGGTAAAGGATACAGAATCTGCGCCAAAAAACTTGTTTGTAATTCTAATAAATTAAGAACTAAAATATAAAAAATAACTAAAACAAGTAAATGTAACAGTAAGTCGATGCAATCGACTTATTAATACCCTACACCTGAATAATTCGAATTAAATTAAAAATCCATAAGTTTTTTCGGCAGCTGCTTGAACTTCTTCTCTTTTTTGTCTTATTCAACTCGAATTTCAGGAACGTAAAAGAGGCATCCGCTTGGGATATGCTTGACATCTTTGTAAAAAATTTTAAGTTTCTATCTTTATTAATTTCGAAGGTTGTTAGTCCTTGGGAGGTGTGTGTCAGGTACCCGAATTGCCACTCCAATTCATCGAATCCATCTCAGGAAAATAAAGAAAACATGCCAGAACACCATTGTACTAAATTTAAAGGTTCTACTTTTGTTGGTTTTGGAGATATACTCGTTGTTCTTGTGCTCGTCCGGAAGTATCCAAAATACGAAACCATGGTTGAAATTCTTTCAAATGTCAGTTTCCAATTTTACAGAAAAGGAAACATAACAGAACACCTTTGTACTAAAAATAAAAGCTCTATCTTTGTTGGTTGTGGAGATATAATCGTTTGCTCTGGGGCTCGACCGGAAGCTTCCAAGATTTGAACACATGGACCAAATCCTCACAAATTTCAGAAACATAAATCAAACATGAAGCAACATTATTCTGCCTAATTTAAAGGTTATATCTTTGTTGCTTTTGGTGATAATATCATTTGCTCTGAGGCTCGTTCGGAAGCTTCCAAAATCCGAACCCAAGGACCAAATGCTCTCAAATTTCAGAGACCTAAATCAAACATGAAAGAACACCATTCTGCCAAATTTAAAGGTTATATCTTAGTTGGTTTTGGAGATAATCTCATTTGTTCTGGTGCTCGTTTGGAAGCTCCCAAAATCCAAACCCATGGACCAAATCCTTTTAAATTTCAGAGACATAAATCGAACGGGAAAGAACACCATTCTGCCAAATTTAAAGGTTATATCTTTGTTGTTTTTGGAGATAATCTCATATGCTCTGGGGCTCGTTCGGAAGCTTCCAAAATCCAAACCTATGGACTATATCCTCTTAAATTTCAGAGACATAAATCAAACGGGAGGAACATCATTGCAAAAAATTTAAAGGTTCTATCTTTGTTGGTTTTGGAGATAATCTCGTATGCTCTGGGGCTGGTTCGGAAGCTTCCAATATACGAATCCATGGTTCAAATTCTTTCAAATGTCGGTTTCAAATTTTATAGAAAAGGAAACATAACAGTAAACTCTTGTACTAAAAATAAAGGTTCTATCTTTGTGGGTTGTGGAGATAATCTCGTTTGCTCTGGGGCTGGTTCGAAAGCTTCCAATATACGAATCCATGGTTCAAATTCTTTCAAATGTCGGTTTCAAATTTTATAGAAAAGGAAACATAACAGTAAACTCTTGTACTAAAAATAAAGGTTCTTTCTTTGTGGGTTGTGGAGATAATCTCGTTTGCTCTGGGGCTTGTTCGGAAGCTTCCAAAATCCGAACCCATGGACCAGATCCTTTCAAATTTCAGAGACTTAAATAAAACATGAAAGAACACCACTCTGCCAAATTTAAAGGTTATATCTTGGTTATACCAAATCCTCTTAAATTTCAGAGACATAAATCGAACGGGAAGGAACATCATTGTACAAAATTTAAAGGTTCTATCTTTGTTGATTTTGGAGATAATCTCGTTTGCTCTGGGGCTCGTTCGGAAGCTTCCAAAATCCAAACCCATTGACCAAATCCTCTTAAATTTCAGAGACATAAATCGAACGGGAAGGAACATCATTGTACAAAATTTAAAGGTTCTATCTTTGTTGGTTTTGGAGATAATCTCGTTTGCTCCGGAATCATTCGGAAGCTTCCAAAATCCGAACCCATGGACCAGATCCTTTCAAATTTTAGAAACTTAAATAAAACATGAAAGAACACCACTCTGTCAAATTTGAAAGTTATATCTTTATTGGTTTTGGAGATAATCTCATTTGCTCTGGTGCTCGTTCGGAAGCTTCCAAAATCCAAACCCATTGACCAAATCCTCTTAAATTTTAGAGTCATAATTTGAACGGGAAGGAACATCATTGTACAAAATTTAAAGGTTCTATCTTTGTTGGTTTTGGAGATAATCTCGTTTGCTCCGGAATCATTCGGAAGCTTCCAGAATCGGAACCAATGGATCGATTTTGTCCAAATTCGAGCTTAACCTTCCTTTCGTGATTAGTAACCTACAATATAAATTTCATCAAGATAGCTTTATTAGTTTTTGAGTAATCGTGAGAACGGAGAGACGGACGGACGGACATCGTTAAATCGTCCATATCTAACTCATTTCCTTTTGGTGGTTACAAACACCATACCAAAGTTAATATACCCTATACTTTAGGTGTAGGGTATAAAAATTTTCTAATTTTCTAATTTTCTTATCTTTCCTTTATGTGATGGTTTTTTTTTTTTGAATCGGAATGTAAACATAGCTGTGAAATCTATTTCTATGTATGATGCATATATACTATGATGTGCATTAAGGGGTTTTAAAAAATCAAAATAATTAGACAGAAATTTGTTTATCTTTTATATTTATTCTATGATTGTTTTTAATTGAAATACAAATAATAACAAGTTGAAGATCGTGTTTTTGTTTTTAAATTTTAATGCGTAATATAGTTTTTTTTTAAGTTTATTAAAACAAAGTAAATATGTTATTATTACTACGTATTAGTACTACAGTACTATTAGTATTGCAAACGATGATTGCACAAATTATAATTTTTTGCTAAATAATGCCTTTATTTGTGCTCAAGTGTTCAAAAGAGCAATAAGTTCTTGTAACAAATTGCATTTTAAATGCGTACTGCAGCGATTTTTTTTTATTTAAACTCATACTGTGTCAGAAAAATGAGTAAATTAGCAAATATACAAATACAAGAAATTCTAGATGGTTAGCTTAGTGAAGATGAATTCAGCGAAGATGAAAATGATTTGCAAATAGAAAATACAACAAAAAGTAGATCGCTCGAATTAGGGGAAATTAATTTGATAGAAGAAGCCGAACTTGAACTTGATTCAGCTCCACAACCAACAACATCTAGAGCAAGATATGTAAAATCCGAACTGCATATTCTAAAAAAAAATATGAAAGAAACTAAAAACTAAAAATAATTTCAAGAAAAGAAGTTTTTGGGAACAACAGTACTGCACATGCTGAATTTGCACCATTTATTCTATATACACAAAAAATTGTAAAGGCAAAACTTTTAATTTTTATTATGTGAGCAGAATTTAAAGAAATGGAAGTACAACAACCGGAAAAATTATTCTTTATGTAAAGCGAAATGCCACTTGATGCATTATGGTCATTACAATTGGTAATTAAACTATAACCTTGCATGTTATAGTTGATTTGTTCATCGGTATAAATCCAAATTTCAGAAAGAACTATAATTGCAGGAAGATTATCTAGAGTTTGTAGATGTGAAAGAAAGACATCGAAGTTTTTCCTTAAACTACGAATGTTTTGGTGTATAATAAAATTATTTACTTAAACGGCATTAGTATTTTCATATACTGAATTAGAAGAGGAAGAAAAATTTAAGTTTAGAAAATGTTTCATTTCTTTGTATTGGTTTATTATTTAATGAATCAAAGTTTTTTATTAAAATTCAATTTTTTTCCTCATCTTCCCTCAGATATATATTCCCGTTATTAATCCATAAAAATTTGTATTTATTTGTTTTCTTAAATTCTAAAGCTGCTTTATATAATTTACTGTTAAAACTAGTTAAACTGTAATTAACAAAAATTTGGTTACCTGCTGCATCTTTGACTCTTCCTTTATTCTTTTTCTTCTTTAAAACGCCAGCTTTGATATGCCTAGACTTGAAGTGAATTCTGACGCAATATTAATTTTCATTTTTCATTTTCCAATTATGGCAATCTTCCATATCCTGCGATCATTTTTCAATCTCCTGCATAGTGTGTTGTTCAGTAATTTTACTAAAGAACCTTCTTTATTTTTCTTGTCAAATTCTCCCACATTAACAACATCTACTGCATTTTTCAGGCTCAATTCTTCTAAGTAATACACTTTGTCGTGCAGTGTCTCAACCTTCTTTATTAGCTCAATGTTTTCCTTCATTAGAGCAAGAAGATTGTTTGCGTAGGTTTAATGAATCTCCTATATTTTAACATAAATGCGTAGATTGTAGCATTGTTAATTTCACTGTCCATATTTGATGGTGTTTTTTGATCAGATTGTGATTTTTTTGCAGCCAAATCTTTTGTATTAGCTGTAGGAGTTTTTTGGCCCAATTCCGGAGTTTTTCTTGCCAGATTATTTTCGGCACATTTTGGCATAAGTGACCCCAGTAATGAATTGGATAACGATTTTCTTGACCCACATGTAGCACAGACTGGACTTATTGTTGTACCGTCAATCAGTATGCGAGTCCGAAGAAAACTTAATTTACATGATTTGCAGGGTATAGCGAGACTATCACCGAAATCTTCTTTGCGACAGAGGATCTCGACTCGATATTAATCTATTTCTATGTATGATGCATATATGCTATGATGTGCATTAAGGGGTTTTAAAAAATCAAAATAATTAGACAGAAATTTGTTTATCTTTTATATTTATTCTATGATTGTTTTTAATTGAAATACAAATAATAACAAGTTGAAGATCGTGTTTTTGTTTTTAAATTTTAATGATAGTTTTTTATAATAATATAGTTTTTTTTTAAGTTTATTAAAACAAGGTAAATATGTTATTATTACTACGTATTAGTACTACAGTACTATTAGTATTGCAAACGATGATTGCACAAATTATAATTTTTTGCTAAATAATGCCTTTATTCGTGCTCAAGTGTTCAAAAGAACAATAAGTTCTTGTAACAAATTGCATTTTAAATGCGTACTGCAGCGATTTTTTTTATTAAACTCATACTGTTTCACAAAAATGAGTAAATTAGCAAATATACAAATACAAGAAATTGGCTGGAGTGTACTGCAAGACTATATCGGAAGTGATCACCAGTACATAACTTTCTGCGTCCGGGAGAGGCCAGAACCATAACGAACTGGTAGGCAAGAGGTAGGGCGGTGGAATGTCGGCGGGCTTTATGAGGCTAGATTCTCCTCAAGACATCCAGATGCCGGTTTTTAGTAAAACTCCAAAAATTTACAGCGCCCGGGAACAGGCAGAAGTTATGGGTCTTATTCGCAGCGCCTCTGAGTAGTCCATGCCCTGGCACAGACCAAGACCACGTCGACATCCGGTGTATTGGTGGACCGAACAGATTGCCTATCTAAGAATGCTCTACCTTCGATTTAGACAGGGAGCACAAAGGGCGCGGAAACGTCAGAAGACAAACACTCTCTCTGCGGAACATAAAGTGGCAGAGAAGTTGCTCCAGTACACTGTTAACCGGAGCAAGGTTTACCAATGGAGGAAGCTAGAGGAGAAGGTGAATGCTGACGCGTGGGGCCTTGGCTATAAAATAGTCACAAAGAAGCTTAGTTGCATGAGTGCGGAGACGATCACCCGTTGATGTTGATGAATTTTCCCATCACATCCGCTTCGTGAAGAGACCCCTGAATTGGAAATAGGTTATATTCCCCTCTTAACTGACGAAGAGCTGGGAGTTGTGGTGGACACTTTACGCAGCCGCAAAACTGGCGGACGATACACTCCGAGGCCCTGAAAACTGTGTACCCTGCACTACCTTACCTCTTGCTGAGAATGTACAACTCGTGCCTCATTACCGGAACTTTCTGTCAACGCTGGAAAATTGGCCGCCTTGTGCTGATTAGCAAAGCCAAACTTGCCGTAACGGCTCCATCAGCAAAACGTCCACGGTGCATGCTGGATACTGCGGGCAAGATCTTAGAGAAGTTAGTGCAGCCGCACCTACTCTCGGCGATATGAAATGCTGGTGAATTGTCCGAATGACAGTATGGTTTTCGACAAGGACGCTCCACTATAGTAGCTATCCAAAAGGTAATAGAAACCGTGAGAAAGGCTGACGAAGTTAACCACTACTCCCGACAGTTAGTCCTTCTTGTCACCCTTCACGTGAAAAACGCTTTCAGTTCTGCAAGGTGGGTGGATATGCTGGCGGCATTAGAGGCGACTAGAGTTGCCGAATACCTCATGCGAGTTATCCCCGTCAGACTTCTGGCAATGGAAAGGGAAAATATCTATTGGGGAAGGACGAAGTTCGTGCGAAAGTTCCTAATCGGACACGGATGATTTCGGCCGTACCTTCACAGGATGAGACTAGTCGAGGCGCCTGAATGATAGTATTGTGGCAGAGGCAGAAATGATGCAGAACATGTTATCCTCCACTGTGGTCGGTGGACGTTTGGTAGAGCTACAGCTGAACAGATACTCGGACCGTTGTCACCAGACAATTTCAAAAGAACACATGCTTGAAGCAGAAGAAAACGAACGTCTGGTGGCGGATTTCGTATAAAACATGCTTCGCACCAAAAACCAAGAGGCTAAGGCGGCAGATCCGCAGCGATGACTATGAGCCGATGACTATATTATTATTATTATTGTTATTATTATTATTAATATTATTATTACTATTATTAGTATTATTATTATTATTATTATTATTATAATATTATTATTATTATTCTTATTATTCTAATTATTATTATTATTTACCCCGGTGGGCGGGGGTGTAGAAATTCCCACAGTAAGGAATGCTTGTGGTACTAGTCCACTAAAATCCATTCTGAGTATGAGTGCACCGAAGCCATCAGTGGACTCCTACAAACGACCTCTCCAGCCGTACGTGGCAGTGTGGGGCGGTCATGTTTTCTCCTGCATGGACGTTGGAGCGAACTAAGCAAAGAATTCAACTGAACGGTGTAGATGAACGTCTGCTTGCGAGATTCGGGATTCAACAATCCTCTTTACTGAATTGGGACCCTGAGTGAACTGCGGTTTAGAGAGTAGCACGCTCTAAAACCTAGGAAAACACCCGTGTTGATAATTATAAGTCAACCGGGAGTTTGTGCATGTCAGCTCTCTTTTGAAGGTCTACGGAACGCTCGGCAACATATTACTGGTGATTCGGTGGTTTGCTTAAAGAGGGGAAAGAACGGCTAAATGGGAGAGCTTCCCTATGGAGTGCAAGGAACAGCGGTGGTGATGGTACAGTGGGAGTGGAGCCATTCAGGAGAAATGCAACGATAATGGGGACCACGCCGCAGATTAATAAGAGTGCCTGGCTGGATGGCCGAAGTAATGCGCGAATTGCAGAGAACAAAGTAATGGCGAATCCGCTGCCTCTGGAGGTGGTAGCGAGTTCTCCAAAACGGAGAAACACATCTCAAGTCAAGGACGACGTAGTAAGGAGGGAGCAGATACTACGCAAGTGCCAGACTATAATCGGTTGCATGTGGGTGCAACTAGTAGGCAAAAAAACATATCGACGGATGTGAAGAACGGGCTGGCCGAACTAGTTCAGCTTATTGACGCGATAGTGGCTAGTGGCTTCTTAAATACGATGCGGGGACCAACAACAGTCACCGCCCCAATCTTGAAAGATATGGGTGTGATGACGGAGAGAATTCCCATTCCCGGCCAAAAGCGGTCAGCCTACAGCCCGTTATTGAGGAAAAAAGGGAAAATAAGAAAAGAGAGAGAGCATAGAGAGCAGGAGAAAGATAACAAGAAGGAATTGGAAAAGTTGCAGGAGACACCCTGTACCTGGGTCAAGGTCGTACCTACAAAAAAGAAGTGAGAGAAGAAGGAAAAAGCCAGGAGTGAAATTCTGGAGAATGTCACCGCTGGAGTCGGAGAGAAAGCTAGTACTAATAAAGGAGCACGAAAGAGAGGACTTCGTCAGGAGGAAATTCTGATTAAACCAGTCCAAGGCAAATCTTATGCTGAAGTATTACGCATTATCAGTAGTTAAGAGCACGGGGACTGAGGTAAGAGCGGTTCGTAAAATGCGGGTCGGAAAAGTCCTAGTAGAACAAGGGGCTGGAACAGTAGATAAAGCTGCATTTGACGAGTTCTGCAAAGCTATGCTGGTGGAGAACGCAAGCGTGTGCAGCTTAGAACCAAAGGAGCCGTTGGAAATTAGAGATCTTGATGACCTCACCATCTCGGAGGAGGTGAGTAACGCCATAACAGAAGTTTTGGGAGGTTAGACCGCGACTTTCAAAGTCTCGGTAACCGGATGTAACAGGAGGGCACAAAAAAGGCAATAGTGTCCATAGGGACAAAGGGCTCGTAACAACTTATAAAAACCCAGAACATAAAAGTGGAATTTGTCTGCTGCAGAGTCAGGCAGAGGGCAACCGCAAGCAAGTGCTATAAGGGCCTTGGGTACGGTCACCGCGCTGGGCCATGCAAGGGCCTTGATAGAAGCAAATTCTGCTTCATGTGTGGCTGGTCAGACCACCAAGCGAAGAAGTGTAAATCCCCCGAACAATGCTCTCTGTACGTTGAGAGGGGCTGCGATTTTGGTAGCGTATACCATATCCCTAGGTCTATGAGATGTGAGGTGTTTAGGAACGCTTTAGGGAGCACTCAATTACTTATTAGATTTTCCGAATTATGCAAGCGAATCTTAATCCAAGCAAGACGGCGAACTCTTTCTTGCACCAGCTCGTAATCAGTGAGCAGTACAGGGACCTATTATCTACGTACAGGTACTGCGGTGAGCATGGGACTGCGGTGATTTGTGTACGGGATTCCGAAAGGGTGGCGGAGGGCACACGGACGTGGGGAAGGCTTCGCATGGATTAAAAGGGAAGGAGTGACATATATTCAGCCGCAATTTTATTCCGAATGAACTGATCCAGGACTTCAGAATTAAAATAGATGCACTGGAGGATGAGATCGTTCGAATATCAGGCAAAAGAATATTCGCCGGAGACTTCAATGCGCAAAATACTAAATGGGGAATGCCCAACACCAACTCTCGAGGACAATATATCACGGACATGGCGGCCAGAAGAAGACTAATTGTACTAAACACTGGTTGTACATCGACGTTTCGACTCGGGTATAGGGAGACTATCCCTGATATCTTATTTGGACGGAGGATCTCATCTCACCAGTGTAGAGCTGAGTGTACTAGAGGACTATACCGGAAGTGATCACCAGGCCATTACTTCCTGCGTTCGGGATAGCTCAGAGCCATACCGAAGTGCTGCGCAAGAACTAGGGCGGTGGAATGTCGGAAGGGTTGATGAGGCTACATTCTCTTCAATACTTCGAGACGACCGGTTCCTAGTAGAACACCCAACGATTCGTAGAACCTGGGTCTCTTTTACCAATTGGCCTTATTCGCAGCGACTGTGAGTTGTCCATGCCCTGGCACAGGCCAAGACCACGTCGACATCTGGTGGACCGAACAGATTGCCTATCTAAGAATGCTCTGCCTTCGATTTAGACGGGGAGCACAAAGGGCGCGGAATCGTCAGAAGACAAACACTCTCTCTGCGGAATATAAAGTGGCAGAGAAGTTGCTCTAGTACACCATTAACCGGAGCAAGGTTTACCAATGAAGGAAGCTAGAGGAGGAGGTCAATGCTGACGCGTGGGGCTTTGGCTATAAAATAGTTACAACGAAGCTTAGTTCGGCGTCTGCGCCGAGCTGCATGAGTGCGGAGACGATCAGCCGTTGATGTTGATGAACTTTTCCCATCACATCCGCTTCGTGAAGAGACCCCTGAAATGGAAATAGGTTATTCCCTTCTTCACTGACGAGGAGCTGGGAGTTGTGGTGGACACTTTACGCAGCCGCAAAACTGGCGGACCGGATGGGATACCCCCGAGGCCCTGAAAACTGTGTACCCTGCACTACCTTACCTCTTGCTGAGAATGTACAAGTCTTGCCTCATTACCGGAACTTCCTGCCAACGGTAAAAAACTGACCGCGTTTTGCTGATTAGCAAAGCCAAACTTGACGTCATGGCTCTATCAGCAAACCGTCTACGGTGCATGCTGGATACTGCGGGCAAGATCTTAGAGAAGTTAGTGCAGCCGCGCCTACTCTCAGCTATATGGAATGCTGGTGAACTGTCCTAATGACAGTATGGTTTTCGGCAAGGACGCTCCACTATAGCAGCTATCCAAGAGGTAATAGAAATCGTGAGAAAGGCTGACGAAGTTAACCGCTACTCCCGACAGTTAGTCCTTCTTGTCACCCTTCACGTGAAAAACGCATTCAGTTCTGCAAGGTGGGTGGATATGCTGGCGGTATTAGAGGCGACTAGAGTTGCCGAATACCTCATGCGAGTTATCCGAGACTACCTGCGAGACAAATCCCTCGTGTATGGAACAGAGGACGGCCAGCGCAGGAAAACGGTCACGGAAGCGAAGAAGTAAATTTACTTCTTTCCAGTAGCTTTCTCTTCTTCTTGTTCACTAAGATCACTCGGTTTTTTTGAATGGAGGATTTCGTAAGTCAAATACAAAATCTTCAACTTCACCCAAAACTCAAGAATTATTTTCTCGTGATTTGACTTGAACTTCTGCCAGTTGACCTCTAACTGGTCTAATTTGTATTTAAAATACATTTTTCTTTTACGCGTTTTCGAATCCTTTTGTAATTAGTCCCAAACCTAATTAAAGAACTACGAATTTCGAAGAACGTTCCATTTTTTTTTTATAAATTTTATTATAATTAATTAAAAAGACAATAAATGCTTTATTTTATAAATAGGTTTTTATTTATTATAGTTAGTTATTATAGTTTTACTTTTTTTTTTATATATTTTAATAAAAAAAATTACACATTATATTTTTATATGTATATAACTTTAGTTGAATTTTAATTATTCAACCTATTTTAACTTTTAATTCAGCCAACAATCTGCATTAATTCAACCAACAATTTATATCCGTTCTACCGTTTATGGTACGAGAGGAGCGCGTAGAGTTGAAGGTGCTGCTAAATACCTGAGAGAGATGATCGACTAAAAACTCACCTTCAGGCAGCACTTGCGGCGGATGGCTGTCAATTCAGAAGCCATGGTCGCGAGCTTGAGCAGAATCATGGCTAATACACATGAGCCTAACTCAAGTAAGCAACGACTCCTAATGAATACCGTGCATTCGGCGCTGTTATATAGTTCGGAGGTCGGGGGCGATCGAATGCGGTTCGAGTGGTCCAGGAAAGGGCTAGCTTCTATCAACGACGCGCTGGTCTCTGAGTTGCCTGTTCCTACCGAATAGTCTGTGAAGCTACGCTGCTCGTACTTGTTAAAGTTATAGCCGTCAGACTCCTGGCATTGGAAAAGGAAAATAGCTACAGGGGAACGACTTAGATCGTGCGAAAGAGGGTGGCCACGGAGAAGAGAAGCCGCACCATGAAAAAACGGCAGGAGCTCTGGGTCGATGGAACGCTCGACATCTGCCGCAGCTAACGAAGTGAGTTAGTTGTAATCTTGGGTAGGTAAACTTCTATCTCACGTAGTTTCTAATCGGACACGGATGATTTCGGTCGTACATTCACAGGATGAGACTAGTCGAGGCTCCTGAATGCTTGTATTGTGGGAGGGGCAGAGATGATGCAGAACATGCTATTCTTCCATGTTTTCGGAGGACGTTTGGTAGAGCTACAGTTAAACAGATACTCGGACCGTTGTCACCAGACAATTTCAAAAGAGTACGTGCTTGAAGCAGAAGGAAACGAACGTCTGGTGGCGGATTCCTATAAAACATGCTTCGCACCAAAAACCAAGAGGCTGAGGCGGCAGATCCGCAGCAATGACTCTGAGCCCTGTACCGGAAAACGGTACCGGGCTGGTGTCTTTGGTATTATTATTATTATTATTTTATTATTATTATTATTATTATTATTATTATTACTATTATTATTATTATTATTATTATTATTATTATTATTATTATTATTATTATTATTATTATTATTATTATTATTATTATTATTATTATTATTATTATTATTATTATTATTATTATTATTATTATTATTATTATTATTATTATTATTATTATTATTATTATTATTATTATTGTTATTATTATTATTATTATTAATATTATTATAATTATTATTATTTTTATTATTCTTATTATTATTATTATTTACCCCGGTTGGCGGGAATGTAGATATGCCCACAGTAAGGAATGCTTGTGGTACTAGTTCACTAAAATCCATTCTGCCGTGTGAGTGCACCGAAGCCATCAGTGTACTCCCACAAACGGCCTCTCCAGCCGTACGTGGCAGTGCGGGCGGTCATGTTTCCTCCTGCATGGATGATGCAGCGACCTGGGCAAAGAATTCAGCTGAACGGTTTAGAAGAACGTCTGCCTGGTAGCGTCTGTTTTTGCCTATAATCGGTTGCATGCGGGTGCACCTAGTAAGGAAAAGAACATATCGACGGATGTGAAGAACGGGCTGGCCGAACTTGTTCAGTTTATTAACGCGATAGTGGCTAGTGGCTTCTTAAATACGATGCGGGGACCAGCAACAGTCATCGCCCCAAGCTTGAAAGATATGGGTGTGATAACGGAGAGAATTCCCATTCCCAGCCAGAAGCGGTCAGCCTTATTGAGGAAAAAAAGGAAAAATGAAAAAAGAGAGAGAGCATAGAGAGCAGGAAAAGGATAACAAGAAGGAATTAGAAAAAATGCAGGAGACACCCTGTATCTGGGTCAAGGACGTGCCTAGAAAAAAAGATAGAGAAGAAGGAAAAAGCCAGGAGTTAAATTCTGGAGAATGCCACCGCTGGAGTCATGGAGAAAGCTAGTACTAATAAAGGAGCACGAAAGAGAGGACTTAGTCGGGAGTCAATCCTGATTAAAAAATCAAAATCTTATGCTGAAGTATTACGCATTATCAGTAGTTAAGAGCACGGGGACAGAGGTAAGAGCGGTTCGTAAAACGCGGGTCGGAAAAGTCCTAGTTAAACAAGGGGATGGAACAGTAGATAAAACTGCATTTGACGAGTTCTGCAAAGTTATACTGGTGGAGAACGTAAGCGTGTGCAGCTTAGGACCAAAGGAGCCGTTGGAGATTAGAGATCTTGATGACCTCACCATCTCGGAGGAGTTGAGTAACGCCATAATAGAAGTTTTGGGAG
The DNA here is from genome assembly GCA_947095535.1 of Poecilobothrus nobilitatus. NCBI lineage: Eukaryota > Metazoa > Arthropoda > Insecta > Diptera > Dolichopodidae > Poecilobothrus > Poecilobothrus nobilitatus. The sequence continues at coordinate 127,285,521 of OX352773.1, forward strand.
ATTAGAGCGCGACTTTCAAAGTCTCGGTAACCGGATCTAACAGGAGGCCACAAAAAAAGCAATAGTGTCCATAGGGACAAAGGGCTCGTAACAACTTATAAAAACACAGAACATAAAAGTGGGATTTGTCTGCTGCAGAGTCAGGCAGAGGGCAACCGCAAGCAAGCGCTATAAGTGCCTTGGGCAGGGTCACTTCGCTGGGACATGCAAGGGGCTTGATAGAAGCAATCCCTGCTTGAGGTGTGGCGGGTCAGACCACCAAGCGAAGAAGTGTACATCCCCAGAATAATGCTCTCTGTGCGTTGAGAGGGGCAACTATTCTGGCAGCGAAACCATATCCCTTTATCCCCTATTAAATTTTCACATGTTCGGTTCTATTTAGGACGTTGTTGTAAACGGCTCAAATATTCGGTATTCCATCGTCGCCAAAAACGCTGCAGGATATGTTGTAGATGTTGCCAACGATCCAGTCTATTCACATTAAAGTCCAAAACACATTGTTGGCGTGTATATAACAAGCTATCACCAATTAAAAAATGAACTGGGGTTAGCGGTAATAAGACTTGAGGATCACTTGTCATTTCACAAAGCGGCCTTGAATTTAAGCATGCTTCGATTTGTGTTAATACCGTGGCGAACTCCTTGTATGTTAATATGATATTATTTAACACTCTTTTTAAGTTATGTTTAGTTGGACGAAGTCCAGCTTCCAAAGACCGCCGAAGTGTGGTGAACCAGGGGGATTGAAGTGAAAATTAACTCCGACATTTTGTTTGATTTCAGCAACTTCCATTTTTATATCTCCTACCATAAAATGTGTTTGATTTTTTAATATTTTATGCGCGCCTACAATCGGTTAGATCGGTACAGAATCCACGACGAGAACAGAATCTTCGAGAAGCAGCTATAAATCCTTCTGCTGACATATCTGTTATTAATTTCAGATGAATAGCTTTGACCGACATACAAATGAAAAGAGCTACATATGACTTATACCGTTTAGCACCTCTTCCTTTGTGGGTTTTCAACTCGAATGGGCCACAATAATCTAAACCAGAATGTAGGAATGCTCTGGCCATTTGTACTCGCCTTTTTGGTAACTCGCCCACTAGTTGAGTTCGTGTTTCAGCTCTTTGTTTAAAGCACGGAATGTATTTATATATTTGAAAACGGATCGTATTCCGAGCATTAATAATCCAAAATTGTTTTCTTAATATGGACATCATCAGTTGTGGTCCGCCATGTAGACACTCTTTACGAACCTTTTCAATTAATAATTTTGTGAAGATATCTTATTCGCATAAAATGATTGGATGTTTTTCTGAATACGGAAGTACAGAAAACTTAAGACGACCCCCCACTCGTAAAATACCTTCTTGATCTAAAAGCGGATTTAATTTTATTAAAGCACTCTTTTTTAAATTATCATTTCGTTTGCACACAGCTTTCTCTCTTGCAAATTTTCTCTGTTGGACCTGCTTTATTAAATGTTTGAACGCCTGTTTAATCTCATTTGATTTTAAATAGTTGGTTTCTCTCCTAACTTTCTCCTTGAATTTACAATTTACGATGAATCGCTGACAGTATGCGAGCACGCGAATTAATCTTGTATATGACGAAAATTGGTTCTCGATTATATCGTTATTCAATGTTGGTAATGCAAGGTTGACCTGAAGCTTTCTTTGTTCAAGGCTGGTATGGGTTTCCCTCATATTTAGCACATATGTGTATGATTTCAATAGCCACTGGACCATGCCACTATAAGGGATGGTTTTCAAGTTCAGATGGACATAAACCTCTTGACGCGATGTCTGCGGGATTTTGTTTTGTCGGTACATGATTCCAATTATTTTGACCAACCAGCTCGTGAATGTGTGAGACCTTGTTGGCGACGAACGTCGTCCATTTTGTTGGATGATTTTCAAGCCATGCGAGTACAATTTGGGAATCTGTCTATCCATATTTATTGGTTGTGGCATTCGTAGAGCCTGTAGAGTATACTTTAAGAGTTTGGCTCCTAACACGGAAACGCATAGTTCAAGTCGCGGCAACGATATGGTCTTTATTGGTGCAACCTTTTGCTTGGAAGGATAATCAATGTTGATCTTGTGCCATTAGATTCTGTCGTACTGATATACACGACAGCTGCGTAACCCTTTGTAGGAGTCTCTGAAAGGACATGTAACTCAATAGCTGTATAGCTATTTCGGAATATCCGATCCATCTTTTAATGGTAATTCTCTTAATTTCCTCAAAATTTTGAAAGTATTTAATCCATTCCCTTCTTAAATCAGCAGTTACTTCATCATCCCATTGTAACCCTGATAGCCATAATGTTTGCATGATAATTTTAGCCGATATGATAATTGGGGCTAACCATCCCATAGGATCGAATAATTTTGCGATCTGTGATAATATTAGTCCAGCTCACAGGAGCTTCTTCAAGTTTGATGGAGTATCCACAAGAATCGTTCTTTGGATTCCAATGTGTACCAAAAGTTCGAGTAGTCTCTGCCTCATTATTTTGACAACAGATCATCGATGTAAAAGCCATTGTTTATGATTCTGCATCCTACAGAAAAATTATCCATTTCATCATGTGCCAGTTTTTTTTAGAGTTTTCACTGCTAAGTAGAGTGCACTTTTTGTGCCAAACATGACTGTCAATAATTTGTAATTTCGAATTGAAAGGGATGAATCTTCCCTCCACACTATTCTCTGATACTCCGTGTGCACATTTTTATCCATATTTGACGATACACCTTTTCGATGTCGACCGTGAAAACAACTCGATGTTTTCGCCATCTGATCAATATCGTCAACAACTCATCTTGAATCGTTGGTCCTTTTAACAACATGTCATTTAAGGACTTTCCACTTTTTGTCGCTCTAAAATAATCGAATACTACTCGAAGTTTTGTTGTGGTACTCGTCTCTTTAATAACCCCGTGATGAGGCAAGTAGCTTGTTTTATACGACAAGATGTCTGGTCCACTGTTTTGAAAGAGTTCTTCTGGATGAACTAGACTCATGTGACCCAATGTTTTGTACTTATTGATACATTTAATATATTCTGTTTTCAATTCTACATTATTTTTAAAACGCTTTTCTAATTGGTATAGCCTTTGTAGCGCTATGTTTCTAGCTGGACCTAAAAAGTCACTATGTGTCGTTGTTCTAAATGGTAGCTCAACTTCATAAGTACCATCTGCACGTCGCGTTGTTGTTTTGGTATATATCTTTTCATATTTCACATTTTTTCTTTCAACAGTGTTTTACACTTCTTCCACCTCCCAAAAAAATTTTAGCTGCTTTTCTAAACTTAAGGATAAATGAAAATTTATCATGGTCATATTTTGTGGTGCGGATTCATGATTCTGGCCTGGCAAAATCCAACCAAATATGGTTTGCTGTGCGATCGGCATACGTGGTTTCCCCTTCATTAAACTTTCTAGCAAAATTTGACTGAACCCAAAACAGCACCCAAAAGTACATCGATCTGACCGGGTTCGTAAACCTTCTTTGTGTCTCCAATGTCTATTTTGTATATTAGTTTGTGGGAACAAATTTGTAAGTTTCAGTAGCACTAAACCTTCCACATTTATGTGAATATCTTGATGAAGAGATTTCAACATAAATCTAACACATGACTTGACAGAGTGTATACTTTCTCGACCAATACTTTGAATTGTAGCGTTGATTGCTTCCTTTGTTAATATATGCCTTTTCTGTTATGAATGAAACCTATGATCCTTGATTTATCAGGGCTCTCACAACACCTTCTTCTTCGGTTGGGCTTAGAATTCTTAATAATGCTGTTACAAGTAGATTTTGATGAGTTCGACTGCTCTGGTGCCACCATTGAAGTGCTTGTCCACTATAACGTCACTTATTATGAAGTGGATGAGAGTATGATAACGCTTGTTGCAATGAACGCATTTATGCTGACTTGAACAGTCTTTTAGCATGTGCCCAGCTCCCAGACAATTTAAACATAGTCGTTTTTTTCGCACAATTTCTGACCGCTTTGATGGAGTTAATGCTAAAAATTCTATAACATGGCGGCCATTGCACATCGAGCACATCGAATTTGTTTGCAAATGGAAATTGTTGATTGTTGGTTTAACTTTGGTATTACTATTTGTATTTTTGAATTCTGCTTTTATTTGTCCTCTTGAATTTACAGCTTCCAACGCCCTGAATCTGGTTTCTAAAAATTCCTTGAACGTCTTAAGGCTGGTAGTAGTTTTAGTTTTGCTTATTTCTTGTTCCCATAACTGATGAGTTGCTTGCGGAAATCTTTGGGTGACGATAAACGTGACTATTGGATCCCATGTTTCTGTGTTTATATCTAAATTATTTAAAGCTTGTAAGCATTCAAATGTTGTATCCAACAACCCTTTAATCCCCTGTGCACTCTCATTGATGGGCGTGTTATGGTTTAAAAGCCTCTTTAATTGATTATTGAAGAGCACCCTCTTATTATCATATCTCTCCATCAACAATTCCCATGCAGCCGTATAATTCCTTTCGGTTATATGAAAATGACTAAGTAATTGCTCAGGTTCACCGATTAGCTGTACTTTCAGATATTGTAGTTTTTGTACAGCCGATAGAGATTCATTATTATGTATCATTGTTGTAAATAGATCATGGAAAGTTAGCCATTTCGTGTAGTCCCCGCCAAATTTTTCAAAGGAAATGTTTGGAAGTTGAATTCCGCTGTATTTCCGATTCTCCTTCGATATGTTTGCTATGGTTACTGGAGTTTCGACAGAGGTCGTATCTCTCTTCATCTCCTTTTGGTATTTCTCCAACATGGCAGTATAATTGTTGTCAAAAAACTCTGTGTGTCCTCTTCTGGATGAATCTGTGACCCTCTTCGAAAACGTCCCACATAGACTGGAAATCCTTTAATTCTTTTCGTAGTATGGTCTCGTTTTCCTCACTGAGCAATCTTTCTTACAGTTGGTTACGAATTTTTTCATCAGCATTTTTTGGACCTTTTGTTTGACGATCATTTGCTCTATTCTTTTTGCGTCGGCAATTTTTTATAATGTATTTGAATATAATAGTGAATATAATAGAATATAATAACGTAATAAATATAATAGATTTTAACCTAATAATGTATTTGTATAATGTAATGAATTTAAATTATGATTGATTTTTTTTTTTTAAATGATTTTATTGGTACTTTGATATAATATCTTTTAGCTTAATAATTTAATATATTCAAGATGAAAATTTCTAATGTTTAATACAAAAGATTTTTTTTTTTCTTTTAGAACTGGGAATTCAACAACACGCTTACCAACCTGACCTGAAGCTGCCCTTTGCTGTTCGCGGGACCGTCTGTTATACCGCGCGCGCTTTTTTTTGTATTATTATATTAAATTATATTATGTTTAAAATCTAGTTTGTATATTATTACTTATTAATAATTATTATTATATATTATTATTATGTAAGTTTATAAGCTCACAAATAGTTTTAAAGTAATTTTTTTATTAATCACACACTGTCTCTTTATTTTTTTGATTAAAAATTTTTTTCCAATTTTAAACAAAATTTTAATTTATATTCAAATAAAGGTTAAATTTTTTTTTAAATCATAGGCTTTTTTTTTTATTTAATTCTCAAATTGTTTTTTTTTTTTTTACTTTTTATTTTAAAATATTCAGTGATGGAAATTTTGAAATCAACAGTTTTCTTTATTTTATTTTAAACTCTATTCTGTTTTAGAATACACGGTTTTAAAATCACAAGGTTTTTTTTTTATTTTATTTTAAACGTTATTCTGTGTTAGAATAGATGGTTTAAAATATCACACTCTTTAATGTAAACCACAAGTTCTTTTTCCTGTTTTTTTTTAATCTATTTTATTTAAAATATTCCTTTCATTTAAACCACAAGTTTTTCAATATATTTTACTTGAAATATTCTGGGATAAAAATTTTACTATCACAAGGTTTTATTTTATTTTAAACGTTATTCTAACGTTATTTAAACGTGTTAGGATAGACGGTTTAAAATATCACACTGTTTAACTTAAGTCACAAGTTTTTTCTTTCTATTTTAAACGTTATTTTGTGTTAGAATAGGCGGTTTAAAATATCACACTTTGAAATATCACCTTCACTATATTCACTATATTCAGAAATCCAGCTCGAAGGACCAAATGTTTTTAGACGTAATTAAAAACTTTATATTTGTTTTGTTTAGATTTTTGAATTTTATGATTCATTTTTTTCATTTCTAAAAATATTTGCGAATTTACATGTTTTACACTCGAACGTTAATCAACTATTAAAATAAAAAATTCTAAAACAATCTAACATTAAACTTATCTTTACAACTTGTTTAAACTATAACCGTTCCAGATCAATGTCTTTTGTTTAAAATTGTAAAAGCAAAGCAATTATTTAAAGTTCCACATGCAAATTTAAGTTTACAGAAATAATTAACATTATAAGTTTTAAGTGTACAGAAATAATTAACATTATGCTCTATAATAATCATGGTCCAGAGCCATCTATTAGATTTAATGTAAATCTAATTTAATAATTAATTTCTATAATTCAATTTTAATATTCAAATAAGTGAAACATTAGAAAATGAAATATTATTGAATAAAATGTAATTATTGTGAATTGATATGTGACATAATAATATCTCTCACATGCATTTAAGGTATGTACATAGATAATATATAGTAATGGGTATGTAAATAGTAATTATATAACTATAATAAATAACAAACTGGTAATAACTATTAAATAATAATTGAATAATTATTGGTGGTGTGAGATGACCACGACGAAGACGGAACAATTATTATTATTATTTTTATCATTATTATTATTATTATTACTATTACTATTATTATATTATAATAACTATTATTATTATTATTACTATCTTTCCAGTTATTACTCTAATTGGATCTTTTCCAGTTTCAAGTTGGAATCGTTTTTTCTTCTCATCGCTTACATTAATCGAATGATGCATCTCATCTAAATCACATATTTCAGTCGAATCTTCACCTTTACTATAATATCTCGATAACATACAGCAACATAGACTTCTTTTCCAGGGTTGTTTATAAAATTTAAAGTATATTTCAGTAGTCTTATCCTCTTTCGTTTTAATCGGGAACTTACAAATTTTTCAATCTCTTTATTCATTATTTCTAGTAATTGCTTATGACCAGTTACTATTTCAATTCTTTTAAGAAAAATAAATTTGTGAAATTTGGAGCAAATACAAGAGCAGTTAATTCTTTTTCTTTTTATGCAGAATTTTTCTAAGTGTCATTTAAACTTCTTGACGCAAAACAAATTAGTCTATTTTCCTGCATTATGGAACATCCGCGGCCATGTTTTGATGCATCACATTAAATAGTTAGCTTTAATTTAAGTCTAATGGTTTTAATGCTTCAGTATTAAAAATTAGTGTCTTAATTTATTTAAGACTTTTAATATGTGATTCTAACCAGCAAATAATTTTTTTTTCGCAATATATCTCTTATGGAATGAGAAATTTCTGCTAAATTACGAACAAAATTTCTTACAAATTTGACAACTCCTAACAGCTTTTAGACATCATTTTTATTTTTTGGTATTCGAATATTCTCAATTGCTCTTATTCTCTCGCGATCTATTTCAATTACATTGCTTTAATATGTCCCAAATTTTAATTTTAGCTTTCTTTTATTATACTTTTTCCAAATTAAACTTTATAGTTTTTTCTTGAGCCCGTTCCGCTACCTTTGCTAATATCTCGTCATGTTCTTTTTCTATATCAGCTGTAATTAGCACGTCATCGATATATATTAGAACTCCTTTAATATCTTTATAATTTTCGGTGTTATATTTCTGGAAAGTTTTGGATGCTATGTTGACTCCAGATGGAAGCCCCAAAAATTTGTAGCACCCGTATATTCATTTATCTGAATCTGCCAATATCCATCTTTGAGATTTAAACGCTAAAAAAATTTTTATTAGATAGTTTGTGCGCTTATTTCATCAAAACTTAGAATGACGTAATTTTCTCGTTTTAATGCTTCATTTATTATTATTATTATTATTACTATTATCATTATTATTATCATTATTATTATTATTATTATTATTATTATTATTATTATTATTATTATTATTATTATTATTATTATTATTATTATTATTATTATTATTATTATTATTATTATTAATATTATTCTTATTATTATTATCATTATTATTATTATTATTATTATTGTTATTATTATTATTATTATTATTATTATTTTTATTATTATTATTATTACAATTAATATTATTATTATTATTAATATTATTATTATTGTTATTTACTCCGGTGAACAGGGTGTAGAAATGCCCACAGTAAGGAATGCTTGTGGTACGAGTCCACTAAAATTCATTCAGTTTCTGCCGTATGAGTGCACCGAAGCCATCAGTATACTCCTACAAATGGCCTCTCTAGCAGTACGTGGCAGTGCGGGCGGTCATGTTTCTTCCTGCATGGACGATGCAGCGACCTGGGCAAAGAATTTAGTTGAACGGTTGAGATGAACGTCTGCTTGCGAAATTCGAGATTCAACACGCCTCTTTACTGAATTGGGATCCCGAGCGAACTGCGGTTTAAAGAGTAGCACGCTCTAAAACCCGGAAAAACACCCGTGTTGATAATTATAAGTCAACCGGGAGTTTATGCATGTCAGCTCTCTTTTGAAGGTCCACGGAACCCTCGGCAACAGATTACTGGTGATTCGAAAGGCAATCGTCGGTTAAACCAGCCCAAAACAAATCTTATGCTGAAGTATTACGCATTATCAGAAAGGAAGTTCATCCTGAGAGCACGGGGAAAGAGTTAAGAGCGGTTAGTAAGACGTGGGTCGGAGAAATCTTAGTGGAACTAGGGGTCGGAACAGAAGATAAAGTTGCATTTGGCGAGTCCTTCAAAGCTATACTGGGGCAGAACGCAAACGTGTGCAGCTTAGAACCAAAGGAGACGGTTGAGATTAGAAATCTTGATGACCTCATCACCTCGGAGGAGGTGAGTAATGCCATAAAAGAAGTTTTGGCGGTTTCAAAGTCTCGGCAACCGCGAGTTTCAAAGTCTCGGCAACCGACTCTAACAGAAGGGCACAAAGAATGGCAATAGTGACCATAGAGACAAAGGGCGCGCAATAACTTATAAAAACCCAACATATAAAAGTGGGATTCGTCAGCTGCAGAGTCAGACGGAGGGCAACTGCAACCAAGTGCTATAAGTGCCTTGGGTACGGTCACCGCGCTGGGATATGCAAAGGCCCTGATAGAACAGGTGTGGCGGGCCAGATCACAAGGCGAAAGTGTGTACATCCCCTGAATAACGCTTTCTGTGCGTTGAGAAGGGCCACGATTCTGGTAGCGTAAACCATATCCCTGGATCTAGGAGATGCGAGGTGTTTAGGAACGCTTTAAGGAGCACTCAAGTACTTATTAGATGATCTTGATTATGCAAGGGAATCTTAATCCAAGCAAGAACTCTCCCCTGCACCAGCTCGTTATCAATGAGCAGTACAGGGACTTATTATCTGCGTACTGGTTGCGCGATGAGCTTGGGACTGCGGCGATCTGGGTACGGAATTCCGAAAGGATTATGGTGAAGGCACACGGACGTGGGGAAGGCTTCGTATGGATCAAAAGTGGAGGAGTGACATATATCAGCTGCTACTTTACTCCGGATGAACTGGTACAGACCGAGGAGATTGCGGACCTCAGAAGATTCTGGCTTCGGCTTAGACGGAGAGCACAAAGGGCGCAGAATTGTCAGGAAGCAAACACCATCTTCGCGGAACATAAGGTGGCAAAGATGCTGCTCCGGTACACCATTAACCAAAGCAAGGTTTTCCAATGGAGAAAGCTAAGGGAGGAGATAAACGCTGACCAGTGGGGCCTTGGCTATAAAATAATCACAAAGAAGCTTAGATTGGGCTCTCCGTCGAGCTGCATGAGTGACTTTTTCCATCACACCCACTTCTTGAAGAGACCCTTGAAATTGAAATAGGTGATATTCCCCTCTTCACTGACGAGGAGCTGGGAGTTGCAGTGGACTTTTTACGTAACCGCAAAGCTGCCTGACCCGATGGGATACCCCCAGAAGCTCTGAAAGCTAAAAAAAAATTAAAATTTTAATAAATTTATATACAACTTTTTATATAATAAACAAAATAAACTTATTCTGCCATTTGGTTTTTAGGTTGGGTTGCAATTGTTATCATCTTTGAAACGAAAACATCTATACCGGAACTATCGTTGACACCGAAGATAGAGGATATTTTGCCTCTTACTCACTCTCTTGAACTGCCCATTCAAATAACTAGTAACGTATTGTTGAGAAATTATTAATATGATATATTTTTTTTTTAAAGTGTATTACGAACTTAGAATTGTGTGTAAAAATTGTATATAGGATAAAAAACGAATTTGATAGTTTTATAAGTGTGCTATTGAATTGTATGTGATTTTGAATGTTTGATTATATGGATGTTTTAGTTTGATTTTGATTTAGGATCGGTTTGATATCGCGAATTATAATCAGTTTGGTGAAGCGGTTGGTTTCCGATTGAAGGAACACATAATTTGGAAATGGGTCGTTTGAAGATTTAATTTTTTGTGCGAACGGTCACTACTCGTACTAATCCATCAGAGCCTGAATGAGTATCTATAACTCTAGGCAGAAGCCATTTACTCGGTGGAAGATTTTGGTTCTTTACTATGACTATTATTAATATAATAATAGTCATATTATTACTATGACTATTATTCTTAAATTTTCGCATGTTCGGTTCTATTTAGGACGTTGTTGTAAACGGCTCATATATTTGGTATTCCATCGTCGCCAAAAACGCTGCAGGATATGTTGCAGATGTTGCCAACGATCCAGTCTATTCACATTAAAGTCCAAAACACATTGTTGGCGTGTATATAACAAGCTACCACCAATTAAAAAATGAACTGGGGTTAGCGGTAATAAAACTTGAGGATCACTTGTCATTTCACAAAGCGACCTTGAATTTAAGCATGCTTCGATTTGTGTTAATACCGTGGCGAACTCCTTGTATGTTAATATGATATTATTTAACACTCTTTTTAAGTTATGTTTAGTTGAACGAATTCCAGCTTCCAAAGACCGCCGAAGTGTGGTGAACCAGGGGGATTGAAGTGAAAATTAACTCCGACATTTTCTTTGATTTCAGCAACTTCCATTTTTATATCTCCTAAAACCATAAAATGTGTTTGATTTTTCCCAAACCATAAAATGTGTTTGATTTTTTAATATTTTATGCGCGCCTACAATTGGTTAGATCGGTACAGAATCCACGACGAGAACAGAATCTTCGAGAAGCAGCTATAAATCCTTCTGCTGACATATCTGTTATTAATTTCAGATGAATAGCTTTGACCGACATACAAATGAAAAGAGCTACATATGACTTATACCGTTTAGCACCTCTTCCTTTGTGGGTTTTCAACTCGAATGGGCCACAATAATCTAAACCAGAATGTAGGAATGCTCTGGCCATTTGTACTCGCCTTTTTGGTAACTCGCCCACTAGTTGAGTTCGTGTTTCAGCTCTTTGTTTAAAGCACGGAATGTATTTATATATTTGAAAACGGATCGTATTCCGATCGTATACAGAAAACTTAAGACGACCCCCCACTCGTAAAATACCTTCTTGATCTAAAAGCGGATTTAATTTTATTAAAGTACTCTTTTTTAAATTATCATTTCGTTTACACATAGCTATCTCTCTTGCAAATTTTCTCTGTTGGACCTGCTTTATTAAATGTTTCAACGCCTGTTTAATCTCATTTGATTTTAAATAGTTGGTTTCTCTCCTATCTTTCTCCTTGAATTTACAATTTACGATGAATCGGTGACAGTATGCGAGCACGCGAATTAATCTTGTATATGACGAAAATTGGTTCTCGATTATATCGTTATTCAATGTTGGTAATGCAAGGTTGACCTGAAGCTTTCTTTGTTCAAGGCTGGTATGGGTTTCCCTCTTATTTGGCACATATGTGTATGATTTCAATAGCCACTGGACCATGCCACTATAAGGGATGGTTTTCAAGTTCAGATGAACATAAACCTCTTGACGCGATGTCTGCGGGATTATGTTTTGTCGGTACATGATTCCAATTATTTTGACCAACCAGCTCGTGAATGTGTGAGACCTTGTTGGCGACGAACGTCGTCCATTTTGTTGGATGATTTTCAAGCCATGCGAGTACAATTTGGGAATCTGTCTATCCATATTTATTGGTTGTGGCATTCGTAGAGCCTGTAGAGTATACTTTAAGAGTTTGGCTCCTAACACGGAAACACATAGTTCAAGTCGCGGCAACGATATGGTCTTTATTGGTGCAACCTTTTGCTTGGAAGGATAATCAATGTTGATCTTGTGCCATTAGATTCTGTCGTATTGATATACACGACAGCTGCGTAACCCTTTGTAGGAGTCTCTGAAAGGACATGTAACTCAATAGCTGTATAGCTATTTCGGAATATCCGATCCATCTTTTAATGGTAATTCTCTTAATTTCCTCAAAATTTTGAAAGTATTTAATCCATTCCCTTCTTAAATCAGCAGTTACTTCATCATCCCATTGTAACCCTGATAGCCATAATGTTTGCATGATAATTTTAGCCGATATGATAATTGGGGCTAACCATCCCATAGGATCGAATAATTTTGCGATCTGTGATAATATTAGTCCAGCTCACAGGAGCTTCTTCAAGTTTGATGGAGTATCCACAAGAATCGTTCTTTGGATTCCAATGTGTACCAAAAGTTCGAGTAGTCTCTGCCTCATTATTTTGACAACAGATCATCGATGTAAAAGCCATTGTTTATGATTCTGCATCCTACAGAAAAATTATCCATTTCATCATGTGCCAGTTTTTTTTAGAGTTTTCACTGCTAAGTAGAGTGCACTTTTTGTGCCAAACATGACTGTCAATAATTTGTAATTTCGAATTGAAAGGGATGAATCTTCCCTCCACACTATTCTCTGATACTCCGTGTGCACATTTTTATCCATATTTGACGATACACCTTTTCGATGTCGACCGTGAAAACAACTCGATGTTTTCGCCATCTGATCAATATCGTCAACAACTCATCTTGAATCGTTGGTCCTTTTAACAACATGTCATTTAAGGACTTTCCACTTTTTGTCGCTCTAAAATAATGGAATACTACTCGAAGTTTTGTTGTGGTACTCGTCTCTTTAATAACCCCGTGATGAGGCAAGTAGCTTGTTTTATACGACAAGATGTCTGGTCCACTGTTTTGAAAGAGTTCTTCTGGATGAACTAGACTCATGTGACCCAATGTTTTGTACTTATTGATACATTTAATATATTCTGTTTTCAATTCTACATTATTTTTAAAACGCTTTTCTAATTGGTATAGCCTTTGTAGCGCTATGTTTCTAGCTGGACCTAAAAAGTCACTATGTGTCGTTGTTCTAAATGGTAGCTTAACTTCATAAGTACCATCTGCACGTCGCGTTGTTGTTTCGGTATATATCTTTTCATATTTCACATTTTTTCTCTTCTTCTGTTTGCAAAACAGTGTTTTGCATTTCTTCCACCTCCCAAAAAAATTTTAGCTGCTTTTCTAAACTTAAGCATAAATGAAAATTTATCAAGGTCACAATTTGTGGTGAGGATTCATGATTCTGGCCTGGCAAAATCCAACCAAATATGGTTTGCTGTGCGATCGGCATACGTGGTTTCCCCTTCATTAAACTTTCTAGCAAAATTTGACTGAACCCAAAACAGCACCCAAAAGTACATCGATCTGACCGGGTTCGTAAACCTTCTTTGTGTCTCCAATGTCTATTTTGTATATTAGTTTGAGGGAACAAATTTGTAAGTTTCAGTAGTACTAAACCTTCCACATTTATGTGAATATTTTGATGAAGAGATTTCAACCAACGTAAATCTAACACATGACTTGACAGAGTGTATACTTTCTCGACCGTTGATTGCTTCCTTTTTTAATATATGCCTTTGAACCACCTTTTCTGTTATGAATGAAACCTATGATCCTTGATTTATCAGGGCTCTCACTACACCTTCTTCTTCGGTTGGGCTTAGAATTCTTAATAATGCTGTTACAAGTAGATTTTGATGAGTTCGACTGCTCTGGTGCCACCATTGAAGTGCTTGTCCACTATAACGTTATTTATTATGAAGTGGATGAGAGTATGATAACGCTTGTTGCAATGAACGCATGTATGCTGACTTGAACAGTCTTTTAGCATATGCCCAGCTCCCAGACAATTTAAACATAGTCGTTTTTTTCGCACAATTTCTGACCGCTTTGATGGATTTAATGCTAAAAATTTTTGACATCTTCTTATAACATGGCGGCCATTGCACATCGAGCACATCGAATTTGTTTTTTTTTTCTTGAGCCCGTTCCGCTACTTTTGTTAATATCTCGTCATGTTCTTTTTCTATATCCGCTGTAATTAGCACGTCATCGATTTATATTACGACTCCTTTAATATCTTTAAAATTTTTGGTGTTATATTTCTGGAAAGTTTTGGGTGCTATGTTGACTCCACATGGAAGCTGCAAAAATTTGTAGCACCCGTATATTCATTTATCTGAATCTGCCAATATCCATCTTTGAGATTTAAACGCTAAAAAAATTTTTATTAGATAGTTTGGCGATTATTTCATCAAAACTTAGAATGACGTGAAGGATCTAAGAAGGCTCTGCCTTCGGCATAGACGGAGAGCGCAAAGGGCGAGAAATTGTCAGAAGACAAACACTGTCGCCACGGAACATAAAGTGGCAGAGAAGTTGCTCCAGTACACCATTAACCAGAGTAAGGTTTACCAATGGAGGAAGCTAGTGGAAAACTGGCCGGCTTGTGCTTATAAATAAGGTCAAAGGTGACGTAATGGCTCCATCGGGAGACCGTCCACGGTGCATGCTGGATACTGCAGGCAAGATCCTAAAGAATTTAATGCAGCTCCGCGATTAGATATGCCATAAGGAGTGAGCTTGAACTGCTATATGAACGATGTTGCAGTGCTGACAGCCGCCCGCACCACCGAGTTGACGCAGCTAAAATTAATTATAGCGATACAGAGAATAAGCACATGGATGTCTGGTCTACGGCTAGTTTTGGCTCTCGCCAAAAAGGAAATTGTTATTCTAACCAAAAGGTGTATCGACACCATTCTACCGTTTATGGTAGGGGAGGAGCGCGTAGTGTCAAAAGCTGCTGCTAAATAACTGGAAGTGATGATCGACCAAAAACTCACCTTCGGGCAGCTTTTGCGGCGGATGGCTGACAAGTGGGAGGCCATGGTTGCGAACTTGAGCAGAAGAATGGCTAATACTCATGGGCCTACAAGTAAGCGACGACTCCTAATGAATAACGTGCATTCGGCGTGCATATAACTAGGATATAATTCGGTGCATATAATTCGGAGGTCTGGGGCGATCGAATGCGGTTCGAGTGGTCCAAGAAAGGGCTAGCTTCTATCAAGCGAAGCGCTGATCTCTGAGTTGCCTGTTCCTACGGAACAGTCTGTGAAGCTATGGTGCTCGTACTTGCTAAAGCCAGACTCCTTGCATTGGAAAGGCAAAATATATACAGGGGAAGGACGAAGATCGTGCGAAAGTGGGCGGCCAAGGAGGAGAGAAGCCGCATCATGAACAAATGGCAGGAGCTCTGGGACGATGGAACGCTCGACATCTGCCGCAGCTAACGAAGTGAGTTAGTCGTAATCATGGGTAGGTAAACTTCTATATCACGTAGTTCCTAATCGGACACGAATGATTTCGGTCGTACCTTCACAGGATGGGACTAGTCAAGGCGCCTGAGTGCTTGTATTGTGGGAGAGGCAGAGATGATGCTGAACATGTTATCCTCCACTGTTTTCGGTGGACGTTTGGTAGAGCTACAGTTGAACAGATACTCGGACCGTTGTCACCAGACAATTTAGTAGGGTACATACTTGAAGCAGAAGGAAACGAACGCTGGTGGCTGAATTCGTGTAAAACATGCTTCGCACCAAAAACCAAGAGGCTGAGGCGGCAGATCCGCAGAGACGACTATGAGCCCTGTACCGGAAAACAGTACCGAGCTGTGGTGTCTTTGGTATTATTATTATTATTATTATTATTATTATTATTATTATTATTATTATTATTATTATTATTATTATTATTATTATTATTAGTATTATTGTTATTATTATTATTATTATTATTATTATTATTATTATTATTATTATTATTATTATTATTATTATTATTATTATTATTATTATTATTATTATTATTATTATTATTATTATTATTATTATTATTATTATTATTATTATTGTTGCGGTTTTAAATCATTATAGAAAAATCAACTCCATTTTTTTTTTTTTACAACGCCAATGTTATTTTTATTATTATCATTATTATTATTATTATAATTATGATTATTATTATTATTATTATTAATATTATTTTTATTATTATTATTATTATTATTGTTGCGGTTTTAAATCATTATAAAAAAATCAACTCCATTTTTTTTTTTTACAACTCCAATATTATTATTATAATTATTATTATTATTATTATTAATATAATTATAATTATATAATTATATAATTATAATTATTATTATTATTATTATTATTGTTGCGGTTCTAAATCATTATAAAAGAATCAACTCCATTTTTTTTTTTACTACTCCAATATTATTATTATTATTATCATTATTATTATTATAATTATAATTATTATTATTATTGTTATCATTATTATTTTCATTATTATTATTGTTATTATTATTTTTATTATTATTATTATAATTATAATTATTATTATTCTTATTATTATTATTATTATTGTTGTTGCAGTTTTATATCATTATAAAAGAATCAACTCCATTTTTTTTTTTCCACTCCAATTTTTTTAATAAATAGGAGTAATAAATCAGCTTCATTTTTTTATTATTATCCCGATGGGCGGGGGTGTAGAAATGCCCACAGTAAGGAAAGCCTGTGGTAAGAGCCCACTAAAATCCATTCAGTTTCTGCCGTGTGAGTGCACCGAAGCCATCAGTGTCACAAACGGCCTCACCAGCAGTGCGGGGCGGACATGTTTCTTCCTGCATGGACGATGCAGCGACCTGGGCAAAGAATTCAGCTGGATGGTTGAGATGAACGTCTTCTTGCGAGATTCGGGATTCAACTCGCCTCTTTGCTGAATTGGGCCCCCGGGTGAACTGCGGTTTAAAGAATAGCACGGTCTAAAACCAGAGAAAACACCCGTTTTGATAATTATAAGTCAACCGGAAGTTTGTGCACGGCAACTCTCTTTTGAAGGTCAACGGAACCCTCTGCACAGATTACTGGTGATTCGGTGGTTTGCTTAAAGAGGGGAAAGGACGGCTGAATGGGAGAACTTCCCAATGGAGTGCAGGGAAGCGGGAGGCGAATGCTGGCCGTTGCCTCGGTTGTGGTCCGAGAACGCAACCCTCTACCTGAATAGGGGCAAATACCCATTAAAATACGCAAATGGATAAATAAAATGAATCGAACAGCGGTGGTAATGATATAGTGTGTGTGGAGCCATTCAGGAGAAATGCGAAGGTAATGAGAACCACGCCGCGGATCAGTAAGGGTGCCTCGCTGGATGGCCGGAGTAATGCGGGGCGAGCGCGTATTGCAGATAACGAAGTAATGGCGAATCCGCTGCCTCTGGCGGTGGTAGCGAGTTCTCCAAAACGGAGAAACATGTCTCAAGTCAATGACGACGTAGAAAGGAGGGAGCAGATGCTACGCCAGTGCCAGACTATAATCGCTTGCATGCGGGCTGCAACTAGTACACAAAAAAACATATCAATGGATGTGAAAAACGGGCTGGCTGAACTAGATGAGCTTATTGACGCGATAATGGCTAGTGGCTCCCAAAATACGAATGAGGACCAACAACAGTCACCGCCCCAATCTTGAAAGATATGGGTGTGATGACGGAGAGAATTTCCATTCCCAGCCAGAAGCGATCAGTCTACAGACCGCTATTGAAGGAGAAAGGGAAAATAAGAAAAGAAAGAGAGGATAGAGTGCAGGAGAAGGATAAGAAGAAGGAATTGGAAAATTTGCAATATACAGCCAATACCTGGGTCAAGGTCGTACCTAGAAAAAAGAAGAGAGAGAGTAAGGAGAGTAAAAGCCAGGAGTAAAGACCTGGAGAATGTCACCGTTGGAGTCGGGGAGAAAGCTATTACTAATAAAGGAGCACGAAAGAGAGAACTTCGTCGGGAGGCAATACTGATTAAACCAGCCCAAGGCAAATCTTATCCTGAAGTATTACGCATTGTCAGGAAGGAAGTTAACCCTGAGAGCACGGTGACAGAGGTAAGAGCGGTTCGTAAGACGTGGGTCGGAGAAGTCGTAGTGGAACTAGGGGCCGGAACAGTAGATAAAGCTGCATTTGACGAGTTCTGCAAAGCTATGCTGGTGGAGAACGCAAGCGTGTGCAGCTTAGAACCAAAGACGACGGTGGAGATTAGATATCCATGCCCCGGCACAGACTGGGACCAGTTGTCCATGCCCCGACAAAGACTGTGTATTGGTGGACAGACGAGATTACGGATCTCAGAAGACTCTGCCTTCGGCTTAGACGGAGAGCACAAAGGGCGTGGAATCTTTAGGAGCGAAACACTATCTCCACGGAACATAAGGTGGTAAAGAAGTTGCTCCGGTACACCATTAATCGAAGCAAGGTTTTCCAATGGAGAAAGCTGGGGGAGGAGGTGAACGCTGACCCGTGGGGCCTTGGCGATAAAATAATCACAAAGAAGCTTAGATTGGGAGCCGAGCTGCATGGGTTCGGAGACGATTACACTGATAGTTGATGCACTTTACCCATTACACCCACTTCGTGAAGAGACCCCTGAAATAGAAATAAGTGACATTCCCCTCATCACTGACTAGGAGCTGGGAGTTGCAGTGGACTCTTTACGTAACCGGAAAGCTGCACAACCTGAAAGGATACCCCCAGAAGCCCTGAAAGCTGCGTACCGTGCAAGACCTGACCTCCTGCTTAGAATGTACAATTCCTGCATCATTACCGGAACCTTCTGTCAACGGTGGTAAACTGCCCGCCTTGCGCTGATTAGCAAAGGCAAAGGTGACGTAATAGCTCCATCGGCATATCGTCTACTGTGCATGCTGGACACTGCAGGCAAGGTGCTGGAGAAGTTAGTGCAGCCTCGCCTAATCTCGGCGATAAGGAATGCTGGTGACTTGTCCGAACAACAGTATGGCTTTCGGCGAGGACACTCCACTATAGAAGCTATTCAAGAGGTAGAAGAAACCGTGAGAAAGGCTGAAGAAGGTAACCACTACTCGCGACAGTTAGTCCTCTTCGTCACCCTTGGCGTGAAAAACGGGTTCAATTCTGCAAGGTGGGTGGAAATGTTGGAGGCATTAGAAGCGTTCAGAATTCCAGAATACTTCATGAGATTTATCCGGGACTACCTGCGAGACAGATCGCTCGTGTATGAAACAGAGGACGGCCAACGCATTAAGACGGTCACGGCAGGAGCAGCTCAAGGGTCAATCCTAGGACTTGACCTCTGGAATGCGGCATACGATTAGTTCCTGCGATGAGAAATGCCAGAAGGAGTGAGCTTGAAAGGCTATGCAGACGATGTTGTAATGCTGATTGCCGCCCTTACCACCGACTTGGTTCAGCTAAAATTAAATATAGCGATGCGGAGAATAAATACATGGATGTCTGGTCGAGGGCTAGCTTTAGAACTCACCAAAACGGAAATTGTTATTCTAACCAAAAAGAGGATCGACACCATTCTACCGTTTATGGTAGGGGAGGAACACGTAGTGTCAAAAGCTGCTGCTAAATACCTGGGAGTGATGATCGACCAAAAACTCACCTTCGGGCAGCACTTGCGGCGGATGGCTGACAAGTCGGAGGCCATGGTTGCGAACTTGAGAAGAATAATGGCTAATACTCATGGGCCTCCAAATAAGCGTCAACTCCTAATGAATACCGTGCATTCGGCGCTGTTAAATAATTCGGAGGTCTGGGGCGATCGAATGCGATTTGCGTGGTACAGAAAAGGGCTAGCTTCTTTCCAGCGACACGCTTCTCTCCGGGACGCGTATTCTTACCGAATAGTCTCTGAAGCAGCGGTGCTCGTAATTGCTGGAGTTATACCCGTCGTACTGCTGGCATTGGAAAGAAAAAATATAATATTTCGTTTTGTTGATTTTTTCTGTACCTAAATAAAATTTAAAAATGAAAAATATGGGTATTAAAGATATATGTAAAGTTTTATAATTAATATTTACATAGTTGCAAGGATATGAATGTTTGCAAAAAATTAAAAATTCAAGACAAATTTGGAAAACATATGGACTTTAATTGCATCATGTTATAAATCTTTTATTTAAAAAATAATTATTTGAATTAATACCATGTTGTTCAACGAATCAGCTTATTTCACCCTATGATTTATCTTTAATTATTTTGTTTTTGTAGGAAATAAAGTTTTTAATCCCCGAGATTTGTGCTTGGACATTTCATTTATTAATTTTTCTTCGAATTTCATTCTAAAAATATGGAACTCTTAATTAAAGAAAAAAATTCACAATAGAAAAATACGTACATAATATGTACGTATATTTTAATTTTATTTAAGTATTCCAATTTTATTTTAAACTTAAAAATATTTTTGTTATTGAATTATACTCTTTATACGCTGTTTCATTATGTAAACAAATGTTGAATTTAAAAAAATGTATTTGTCAAAATTTAATGTCAAAAGCGTGGAAAGCAAGCGAGTAATTGAAAAATTTTTATTTCAAAATTTTGCAGGCATTATTTGCTTTTCTCGCATTGTTTATTGGGCCTAGTTACATAGGAAACAATGTATTTTATAGCAGATGTCAAAGCGTGAAATTCAAGCAAGGCATGCAAGGCGTTCAAAAAGCCTGACCCTTAAGCCAATACAAGCTTTGAGTTCTAGTATTGGTGTTTTTTCATTATCAGTTATAGCAAATGTTTGTGAAGAAATTGAATTATTGGCTATACATGCTAATTCTACTACTCCTTAAGTTTTTATTTTTGCTCCTCCGTATGCTTCCAGTTAAATTTTATTTGGCTTTAAATTTACGTTTTTTAATTTATTAAGATTTGTTTTTGGTAAAATATTAATTTGTGCATCAGTATCCAGTTTGAATTTTATTAATTGATTTTGAATTCTAATAAACTGGAACCAATCTTTATTTTTATTCTCATTTTTTATGACGTCACAAACATGCAACTGCAAGGTGATTGTATTTGCCACACTTGAAGCATTTTTTCCAAATCCGGATATTGCCTAGGTTGATGTATTTTTTTCCTATACCAACACCCGTTCTTGAATTTATTAACTTCAAATCTATTTTTTTCTCAACACTAAAATTTCGAATTTGATTTATAAAATCATTTTTTTTACCAGCCTTTGTTTCTGAAAAATTTATATTACCTATGGTGTTTGAACTAGTTTATTGCATTTTGATTGCTTTTTCCAATGTTAAATTTTCGGTTTCTAACATTCGTTTTTGTAGTGATCTATCATTTATTCCAATAACAATTCTGTCTCTTAGCATTCTACACTCATCTACAAAACCGCATGTTCTTACTAATTTTTTAATTTCCACCAAGAAATTATCAAGCAGTTCATTTTCCGCTGGGTTTCTATTATAATACACTTAGCTTTCGTAAACTTCCTTTTTTTTTGGTTTACAAAAATTTTCGAAAGATTCCACTACTTTTCTGTAATTTTTTTTTTTCTTCAAGTTGTAAATTAAATGAATTGAATACCTCAATAGCCTCAAATCCTATTGTATTCAGGAATATTGGCACAGTTTGTATTTCTGTCTTACTTTCAATTTCGATAGCATCCCCAAATATTTCGAAATTTTGTTTAAAAATCCTACATTTTTCTGATATGTTGCCTTGTAAATTTAACGATTCCACCTTTTTTACGAAATCCATTGCTTTAATAATATATATTGTTTTCGTCTTTGGAGGGCGACCGCGTAATTTTTTTTGGCATACACCTATTAACTGATGATTTTAATAATGTCTTTATTTAAATGAAAGACTATGCATTATTATTATTATTATCTATGTTATGTGTTACTTCTAAGTTCTTTATATAATGACGAGTGCAATGTGACTGAGCCAGTATTATTCGATATGATGCTTTCTTATTTACTGTTTATTTAATATACATCATATTTATACAGTGAGTGTCAATTATATTTAACACGCACTTATTATTAACAATTATTATTATTGCTATTACTATATTACCATCACTATTATTATTATTACTTTTATTATTAGTACTATTAATTATATGGTATATAATATAATAAGTTATTTATTACGATATGAAATTACTAAATATTGTTTTTATTTATATGAGCTGACCGGGGTTTGAGCCCAAAACTCTCCGATTGAAAGGCTAGCGACTTAACCACTACGCCATGAGTGAGATATTTGTTACAATTAGAAGTTGAAGTGCAATAGCTTAAGTTAATATGATGTAACAAAATTGATAAAATATATGGTATGGTGTAGCAAAATATATAAAATTATAAATGTCTTCGATGGATTATATAAAATTATAAATGTCTTCGATGTAGCTGAAATTACTGAGTACCAAGACTCATTAATTAAATTTTTATTTAAAATACCAAAACTAATACATATGTTTAAAGTTGGTTCTAAAAAATTTATTTTTCAGTAATGATAACACATTTCTGAACTTTATTCCGGTCATACAATGGTCTGACAACTTTAAATCCAGTATCTCTCATATTTGTGAACAATTGATTTGTTTTCTGGAAAATATATGGTCGATACACGTAGTGCTATTTTTAGTAATACAAGTAGCAGTATTTATAAGTGAAACGAATCCATATGAAGACATTAGGAGCATATAAATCATTTATCGCTTTTGCAGTTTTTAGTATTGTCTGTAACTGTATTAAAAGCACCTAAAACAATACAATTACTATAATTTATTTTCGAAATAAAATTTGAAAATTCACAAAGAACAAAAATTTATACAACATACATGTAGTCTACAAATATCTAGAATGCAATATTTAATATTATCTATAACACATACAAATTAATAATATCAGCACCAGAATTGTATGAATTATGACAAGTTGCATAAAATGCAAAATCGGAAATACTATAGTCAACTATTTCATTATCAAAAATCTATATTTCAGATAAGAAAATTATGACAGTAATATTTTCAATAGATATTAAATGACAATAAAGTGAGTTAAAATTTTTCCTCATACTTCTAATATTTTGATGAATAATATTAAACATAACATTATTATTAAGTGAGCACATTATTTTTAAAAGGGTATTTTTATTATAATATAATTTAACTCATCATTATATTACACTACAAATTACAATATACTACTCTTCTTTACACTACAAATCTAAACTTTTTTGTCTTTTAACAATTATGTCCTTGCTTAATACTAATGTTATGACATCGTTCGAATCGTATCTTACAAAAAGAGTACGAATAGAGTACTATTGAAAACATTTTATGTGGTGTCTCTCAAGGATTTGTCCTTAGTCATATCTTATTCCTTATTGATATAAATCCTCTATTTATACAGGCTTTCAAAGATCATTCCAATGATTTTGCTGATGATACAGCTTTTCTTATTTATGTAATTACTATTTTGATTTGTTAGTTTTTTTTAATTTTGATTTAAATATTTTAAGACACTGGTTTAATAAACACAAGTTCGTAACAAGTTCTAAAATAAAATTCATGTCGGTTTTTTTTCCCTAAGGGAGGGTTTAGTATTCGAAATCACCCTTATGATTTTATTTATTAATTTATTTATTTATTTTAGAACCAAAGCGTTACAAAAATTCTTAAAGTTAAACTTAAAATTATTATTACACATTACAATGCAAAAAAAAAGTACATTATTTTGCTGACTTAAGACTACAAAAAAAATTACAATTTATTTTCAGTTTTTTCTTTTGTTTTCTCTCCTCTTTTCTTTTTTTATTTAGATACATTTAAAAATTATATGTATGAATTATGAATCATTCAGAGCAATATAAAGAAGCTAAGTTAAGACTTTAACTAAGTTTTACTATTAAGAAAGAGAAAAAAAAAAAAGATGAATACAATAATTTTTTGGTACTTCGTTAAAATTAAATTAATTATGATAGGTACAATAAATACAAAAGTTATTTTTATTTTATGTATGTAAAATGACTCAATGCTTTTAATATGGTTTTTATTTTTTCATTTTATCACATAATACTTATACTAAATTTTTATTACTTAGAGTTTATAGTTAGTTAATTATGTAAAAACAAAAAGAAAAAAAAAAACTAAGGAAATATTATTATTAATAAATTATGTCATTTAGAAATAAATTATGTCAATGTTTTACGATTGTTTAACAATGTTGCGTAATTTAGATTTGTAAGCATTTTTTGAAATTGTGTCCCAGAAAAGGTTGTCGAATCGATTCAATAATATGCAACACCTGTTTGTGGGTTCGTTTTTCCCATATTCAGTTCTATGTGTTGTTTCAATTAAGAATTTGGTATATCTTGTAGGCCTGACATTATTGTTGACTTTGATTTTATCTTTAATAAAATCGACATTAATCTTATTGGATAATACATCAAATGTAAAGCTGTGAGATAGTAAGGTTCTACGGGAACTTAAACTAAGTAAATTGACTAACTGCAGCCTGTCATTGTATGATGGAAGGTTATGAAAGTCTCTGGAATTATGTAGATGTCTTAAAGCAAAGAGGAGGAACTACTTGTACTATGAATAAGAAAGATTGGATTCCAGATAATGCTACCGTATTCTAAAACTGAGCGTACAAGTGAGCAATATAAAGTTATTGTTACCCAGATATTGTTATATTCTCTTGCTCTTCTTTTGATAAAACCTAGCACTTTGTTAGCTTTTGATAACATTGATTCATAGTGGAGATTATACTTCAGTTTGTTATACAAAATCATTCCCAAAACTGTAATATGATCCACACATTCTAGGTTACGGTTTTGTATGAAATAATTATGCATCAATTTGGATCTTTTCCGTGAAAATTATAGCACATATTATAGCACTTACTAACGTTGAGATCTAGCATGTTGTCAGAGCACCATTTTTCTAAGCACTTCAATTTTGATTGAAGAAAACAGCAATCAGTATCATTCTTAATTACATGATACATCTTAAGATTATCAGCATAAGTAAGGTGGGCAACGCCTGATAAGAAATTCGAAAGATCACTTATATATATATTGAATAAAAGTGGTCCTAAGTGACTACCTTGGGGTATCCCAGAGGAGACAGAAATGGGCTTAGATATAGTACCTTGAAATCTAACAAATTGTACTCTTTCAGTGATATATGACTTAATCCATTTTAATATGGAGCCACTGAATCCTAGCTTTACCAGTTTATCTTTTAGTATATTATGATTTATTCGGTCAAATGCTTTACTAAAATCTGTATATATTCGTTTACCTGAAGACCTTTTTCCATAGAAGATAATATATCTGATGTGAAAACAATCAGGTTGGTGGTGGTTGAACGACCTTTTCTAAAACCATATTGTTCTTTATTAAAATTAGGATCTATTATAGGTGTAATTTTATCAGTAACAAGTTTTTCAAATAATTTGGGTATAGTCGACTGAATTGCTATACCTCTATAATTGTCTATTAATGCTTTGTCACGTTTTTTGTGAATCGGAATTAGGTATGAGCTTTTCCAAAATTGTGGAAAAGTACCTGACATAAGGGATCTGTTAAAAATTAATGTAAGTGGGACAGTTAAATTATGAATACAGTTATGTAAAAAAATAGGTGGAAGAAGATCAGGACCAGATCCTTTTTTAATATCTCTAATTTCTGAAAAAACATCTTCTAATGATAAGTTTAAATTTTTAATGGTTATTTAGGGTCTGCAAATTTACGTTTCCATGCCCTTTTTGCGACTGACGGTACAGGTTTTGGAATTTGTGTGCAAAAAAATTGCAAATTTCATCAGGGCAGGGTAAGACTTTACCAGTAGGTAATCCTGCACTTGGGGATGGGAAAAAATCATGCCATATCACACCGAAGACCACGCCCACTGACCTATATTTTGATTGATGGGTTTAATGTAGATTATTCTTGGTTAGTAGGTCGAAAACTTGTTTTGTTTGATTTGGTTTAGGTTATAAGCATGGGTTGTTAACTTATAAGTTGCAAGTGGTTGTATAGTAGGAAATGAAGGTTGTTGGTACTGTAGAAGTTGTTAGGCAAGGTTAATGAACTGAACAAGTTTAGGTTATAAGCATGGGTTGTTAACTTATAAGTTGCAAGTGGTTGTATAGTAGGAAATGAAGGTTGTTGGTACTGTGGAAGTTGTTAGGCAAGGTTAATAAACTGAACAAGTTTAGGATATTTAGGTTTTTCAATAA
Source organism: Poecilobothrus nobilitatus (assembly GCA_947095535.1). NCBI lineage: Eukaryota > Metazoa > Arthropoda > Insecta > Diptera > Dolichopodidae > Poecilobothrus > Poecilobothrus nobilitatus. The sequence continues at coordinate 127,312,116 of OX352773.1, forward strand.
ATTCATTGATACTTTGTAATAAGATATCATACAAACAGAAAGATGATTTTTTTCAGGTCAAATCAAGTTTATTTTTTTAAATTGCGCAAAATCGCATGCTTAGTAAAATATACCTACATACGTAAAGGAGATATAAAAGAAACGAAAAAACTTATTTTTATTATTTAATAAGAAAAATATTCATAGGTACTTTTGAATACGAAGATGTAAATAATAAAAATAAAAACAGAACGTAAACAAGAAGTAGGTACGAAGTGTATTTTTGTTTATTAAAGAAGATCAATAATTGTTATAAGTTGTTATTATAGTTTTAAAGCTGCAAAATAAAAAAATAAAAACAAGAAAAATATGTTACCTATTTTAGGATATGAGTTGTTTCTCTATATTCTATATTTTGTTCTAAGTACATATGAACTTAAAAAATACTTTGCATTCTTCTAATTTCTGTTTACCTGGTGTAAATAAATTGTTAAATTTTAACAATGTTTAAAAGAGTCAAACTATCTTTTAAACATTGTTAAAATTTGTGAATGCAGTAAAAAAGTAAAAATAAAAACAAAAGAAAGAAAAAAATTATATAATTATAGGTGCATCTGTTATGTAGGATTTCTTTTTTCTGTTCTATAAGAAGATTGACAAAATAATCTGAAATTTTCGATTTTACTTTGTTTTGTTATTATTACGTTCCATTCTACGCTGTAAGAAATGAAAAAATAAAAAATAATAAAAATCAAAAAGAAGCTTTTGGTATCTATTTGAAAACAAAAATAAAACAAATTTATTTATATGTTTGAAATAATTTTGTATTTGAAAATATTTTACAATTTTACAGAAATCTGTGTTGGAAAATTTTTTTACGATGATCAGATGTTAAGATTTTAAAAATTTTAAATTAATATGTAAACAAATTTGAATGATTTACTTATCAACACGTGATTTTTTCCTATTATATCCATACGGTAAAGAACTACCATCTTCATTAAATTTTCGTTTTTCCGATTTTGGTTGATATTTTTTTATTTCAGGAATCGTAAGTACATCGTGATTTTTATTTCTACGAATATTTTCTGAAATGACGTATGTGTCTGCACTATTCAATGAATTTAAAACTGCTTCCTTTATGCTATTAAAATTAATTTTTTGTGAAGCTTCATAACTAAGAGAGAATCCTTTAACTTTACAAACAATTTTTTCGGTATTATCTTTTGTACACTCAATTTTGTAGGCGTAGTTCTTGGGACCACCACTTATAAATTCTGTAACATAACTTCCTATACCATAACACTCTAACTCATCTGTCATGTCTCCTATAAATTCCCCTGATTGTGGTTCATATTCTCCTTCTCGAATAATATACAACACCGAATCGGTGTCATAATATAATACTCTACTATCTAGCTTCTCTAGATAACTGTAAAGTTGAAGACGAGTCTGTGTTGTTGTATAAGCAGCGATACTTACGTTGACCGTAGATAAAGAAGTTGCTGCTTCTTCTTTATACTTCCAGCTAGCCACTATGTTTTCTTCATTTACTGGAAATATGTGACATACTTCTACAGAGGGGTTTGTTATTAACTCGTAAAGTTTAAAAGGTTGATTTATAATGGTGGTTTGTTGTTGATTTTCCTTATGCCCAAATTTTCTCCAGAATGAGTTTAAAATAATTTTAGCAAAAGATCTTAAACCAGGATTATTAACTACTTTATCGTATTCTAATTTAATTTCTTCCTTTTCAAAAAAAACTATCAATATATTCTTCCTTTTCTTTTTGAGTTTGACATTTTATTGGCCACCCAGAAGCTTCTTGTTTAATCTTTATAAATTTATTCATCATTTTAGTGAATAAACCATCAATACCATTGCAATTGTCATATTTTACTGTCTCGTATTCCCAAACTTCATAAATATTTAAAAGTTTATACCCTTTTTCAATTGCATTTTTAATTCCATCAATTACCCAAGTTCCTACTAATGCTCTTTCATCGTCTGTATGTTCACAGTATTTTTGTTCACTACAAGTGTTACATAGTGAGAACATCAATTTATTATTTTGTTTGACAGGTAACACGGGGTGTAATAGATTTGTTGATGGTAAGATTTTACATTTAATAATACCGTCAATAGTCATTCTGTTTAACTTAGAGCAAGTATCTTCTCCAACATAAATCTTAGGATGGTTTATGGGAAATTTTCCTCGTTTGCAAACATATGGGTATAAGGAAAATACATCTATGTATTTAATTTTTTCTCCTTGTTTACATTTATAATATGTGTAAGTATTTCCCGTTCTTCCGCCATAAAATGCATTACGAGGATTTAAAGGAACTAAATTAATTAATGAATGATTTTCTAAATATCTCATATTTTCATTCTGTCTCATTAGCTTCCGGAATTCACATTCCGACATCTCAATAACTTTATATCCACATGATTTTATAAACTCTGATCTCATTAATGTTTTTTCATATCGTAGATTCAAAGTATCGCCAGAGTTATCATGTAATGGTATATCCCTCTGGTTTGTTAAACATTTTAATGTGGTATGAACAAAATAGAAACTCAGAATTTAATATGGAGAAAGATATTTTAGAATACTGTATCAATGATGTTGAAATTCTAACTAGAGCATGTCTGGTTTTCAGAAAATTTTTTATAGAAGAATGTAATGTTGAACCATTTGTAGAAGCAACAACAATAGCTTCAGCCTGTAATCTTGTCCATGATAATAGCAACCGTAAAATTTAAATATTTCTTTAGTCTCTTCGCAAAATCCATCGGCTTTAACATTTCCGATTTGTTTTTCTTTTCCATTAAATGCACATCAATTTTTCTCAAATCTTTTTCCCAAATAAGCCATTGCATGGCAATTTTTGACTGATTGTCTTCCATCCTATATCCTTTTCTTGGTATAATTCCTATAGTATTCGATTTGAGAAAGTTTCTTCTATATGCAAGATTACAGGCTGAAGCTATTGTTGTTGCTTCTACAAATGGTTCAACATTACATTCTTCTATAAAAAATTTTCTGAAAACCAGACATGCTCTAGTTAGAATTTCAACATCATTGATACAGTATTCTAAAATATCTTTCTCCATATTAAATTCTGAGTTTCTATTTTGTTCATACCACATTAAAAATTCATTACGCTCATCTGCTTTCATTGTATTAGAGTTATAGTATTTAATTGCTGGAAGTGGGCCAATGTAATTTTCATTTTCCAATTTATTAAATAGATGCGGAAAATAACCCTTTTTCAAATTGATTGATAAATTAAAAGCTTTTGGTAATTTTGCCAAGGCCGTAGGAAAGTAATTCATAGAATCTAGAAATTTAATATTATCAATTATCATAACAATAATTTTTGTACCTCGCATAATTAACTTTGGTTCAAGTACAGTTTTATTGAGTATATAATTCAGAATAAATTGATGGTCAAACGCCTGACCATTATGAGCAATTATGACAATCTTTTCGAATTCCTTTCTTAATTTTAAAATAAATTCCATGAAATCCTCTATCACATTTTTCGTTTTAAAAATCTCTCTCTTAATTTACATTTTCCATAGAAGTATAGAGAATCAATGTTAATACATTTAAAGCATCTTAGCTGAGCCACACATAAACTTGGAACATGTTCTTTTATTTTTGTAGAGCTAATTTCTTCTTGCCTTGTTTCTAAATCATAAAATACGTAAATACAATTTTCAAAATTTACTTTTGTTTTGTCTTGCTGAATGAAGCATTTATGGTTTTCAGGAACATGATTATCGCAAATCTTACAAAAATATTCTCCACATATATGAGTCCTACTGCTTTTATGAACTTTAAAACAAGATTTGCTTTTTCTAATTTCTTCACAGATGCTTCTATTTTTTGAACTGGCAGCCTTATGGCTTTCAAAACATGTTTGACCACGAAATGTTCGATTACACTGCATACATAAAATATTTTTAACATTAAGTGAACAAGCTGGTGAGTTTTGACAGCAAGGGCAGCTTTTCGAACATCTATGTTCATTTTTCTTAGAATACAGAATATGACATTCTTCACAATAAAATGCTGTGCAAAAAGCAGCTGTTGGAGAGGTTATTACATTGTAATGATTATTATGATATAACAAGTTAATATTTTCCCATTATTCAATCCTTCAAATATTATTTTTGCACCCCTTGTTCCATATTTATATACAACAATCTTGTGTTTGTGTAAAAATTTTTAAATTTTATTTCAAAGAAATTTTCTACTGTTTTTAATTTATTTTCATTTTTCAGATGTTAAGATTTTATTTAATTTTTCAGATGTTAAGATTTTATTTTATTTTTCAGATGTTTTCAAGTTTTATTTTCAGGTGCTTATTAGAGTTTTATTTTACAGATATTAAACAATATTTGTTGAATTTATACAAGTATTATGTGTGTCATCAAAACCTAGCCATTTAAGAAAAACTCTATTTCCTTGCTTTTTCAGAATTTTTTCTACAAGATAAGTATCTGGGTATTTTACAGGTGTCAGCTCAGCTTGATAAAAACCCCCAGAAATTGGCGTATCAGTATAGTCCGATAATTGATATGTAACAGGATAAGTATTATTGATTTTATCAATCTTAAATACTTCAGTTGACCAGTTCGGTTGATAACCTTTTTCGAAATGACCTTTATATTTACTTATTCTTACAAAATTTCCAGTTTTATATTTTCGTATTTTTTCGTTTTTTTTTGTAATTTTTTCAGGAGGAAGTTTTGTTGAATTATATTCTTTTATTAATGATTGTATAATAGGTAACCATTTATAATTCCCGTTTAAACTAAATTTGTTCCACATAGAATTTTTCAATGTACGGTTAAATCGTTCAACAATTGATGCTTTTAATTCGCTAAATGTGTGATAATGATTGATTGATTTTTCTTTCATATAATTTTGAAATTGTAAATTAAAAAATTCCTTGCCTTGATCAGAGTGAATATTTTTTGGTATAACTTTAGCTCTAATAATAATTGTTTTTAAGGCATTTAAAACATTTTCAGCATTTTTTGTTTTCACAGGTTCAGCATAGGCATATTTGGAAAAAGTATCAATGACCGTCAGCATATATTTATAACCATTATTAAATTTTCCATAAGGTATCATTTCGACTAAATCGATTTGCCACGTGTCATTTAGACCTTTCTGTTTGAATTTTCTTCTAAGAAATTTACGTCTTACCTGTCTATGAATTTCAGTCACTATTTGAGCTCTTGACATTTGACAAAATGTTAAAGGTAATGTTATAATAATTATTATACATAAAATGATAGACCAAAGCATGGCTTAAACTAATCATCTAATTGAGTTTAATTTGCTTTTATACTTTTCTACATGAGTATATAACTCAACTTTTATTTTCAAATTTAATTCACTTCCATTCTGACTGCTCAACAACTCACTGAAATGCTGCCTGATTCCACATCATTTCCATTTAAAGAAACTGCAGATGATGTAAATACACAAGGTCAGATACAAGAAAATGAAATTACGTCCACCATGGACGACGAAGATTTAGCAGAAACTGAGGAATTTATACCACCGTTCCAGATAGTTGAATTAGAAGACGAAGAAGAAGAAGTGGAAGCAGAAATTGAGGAAGATGAGGAAGCAGTTCCATTTAATGAAATTTGGGACATAAATAATCAGCAGGGAGATCTTGATTATTTCAATGATTTAATAATCCTAAATAATTTTAATTAAATAATCTAATGAAAGGTGTACAGAAAAATATTTGTCTATCTAAAATATATAAATAAAAAATAAAAATTTTTATATTATTTGTTGTGATTTATTTTGTTTGTTTTACGTAGTATATTACAGATTTGTTCCTTTAAAATTACAGGAATTTCAAAAAATAACCTTGAATGATTACATTGTACATTAAAACGTTGTATTGGTACATAAATTTCTCTTTCTAACCTAAATACTTGTTGTTCGACACATAAATTTAGATATTCCTGAACATAGTCTTTTACATTTAACTCAGCAGATTTATAATAGATCATCACTGAGTGAAGAAAATCGCTCAAATTGTAAAACTGCTCTGCTTCTTCTTTGTTAATACTTATACTTTGTCCGTTCGCTGATTTTAGTCCATGATGAAAGTTCTGTTTTATATCTTTTATTATCAGTTTATCGAGTTTTTTGTTAAATTCGTAATAAAATTTATTCCATTCATGATATTTTAAGACAATTGACTTTTTACCAATACCGTGAATTATACTTGAGGCTTCAAATGACTCACAGTCAAATCCAACAGCAATTTTTAATGTATGACTCTTATTGAGAAAATATGTGTAACTTAACAATAAATTTGTGTTCTGATATGGTGCTTCCATTCCTTTAATTTTACTAAAACATGTTTATATTGTTTTTATTATTTATACATTTTAGGACCACAAATTTGTAATGAGTTATATTTTCCAAATACATTTTGAAAGGTACTTAAAATATACTTATCGTTTTCTAGTTGATTTCCTTTATTAAATTTTTTTAAAAAAGCGTTCATACTATAACCGCAACATCTATACCACGTATAAACACAACAATATTGCCCACAAACATCTGAATAGTTACTTTGTAACTGTTTCTTATTAAAAATTATACAATGGTTTTTTAAGTAACTTAAAATTTCTAATTTATCTGGTTTTCTACCAAACGAATCAAAATATTCAACACAGCCATTCCTTGGCTTAAAAATAGCTAACCAATGTGTTCCCGGTCTTTTGATTTGATTGATCTTTTGATTTATCAGTGTTTACAATTAAAAAAGTTT